>JACEGR010004871.1:0-81188 GCA_014170235.1 Listronotus bonariensis
AAAATGTGGTAAACAGTTTACCTAAAGCTTTACCTTCTTGGACAGTTCGAGTATTGCAAGCTAATTAAAGTCCCGTGGTCGTTTTGAATGACCTATTAAAGTTAAGCAAACCTATTTTTCTAACTAAAATAATATCTAAAATTTATTTCTCTGGAAGCGTGAGTACTTTCATAGGCAACATTTTAACAAATTGGAGAGCGCATGTGCACTACCTTGTTGGTTGGTTAATTGGTTAGTTGGTTGGTTCAAGGAGGCTGGTTCTTCGCTCCATGATTGCACTGCAATTTCAGCCCGGTTCATTGTTGCAACCCTCTTGTTACAGAAGTCTGCTTTCCTTTATCAGGCTTACTAGAATGTGCTGCTATCTCGAGAAGTTCGTGCTGGAAGGATTTATACTATGTATGATATTCAATAGAATGCATCTTTTTGATGTGGACATGATTACGTTGCGTTTGTATGTTAATGGGTTAGGCTGTTGCTATCTTCTCTTTTCCCCAGTAGCCTGCATCGTTATGTGATCCGTTGTCAATGCCCGTTTTCTGCAAGTGTCCGACCCAGGGGTCGTGACTGTTTGTCTTAACTGAGTACGCCCTAAATAAAGGGTTCTCAGGTTTTAGTTTCTTAAAATGATCCTCTATGTGTGTCTCCTTTAGCACGTCTTTGGCCAGGTAATATTATATGCCAATCTGTGACTGGGTGTTGCATTGCGCGCCTTCCAATTTTTCAAAAGAAATGCTGCACAGATCAAAATTTTTCAGTCATTTTAGAAATAAATTTTGGAATGATCTTTTAGTAAAGAGAATTATTTATTTATGACTTTAATAAGAGGTGATTTAAAATGTTCTCGGAAATTTATTACCTTTGCCATGATTAAGATTCCTTTCTCCTTTGGTTTTCAAAATTAAAAAGGTTTCATTCGTTTAGCGTTGGCCTAGCAACCTCTGCTAGTGTGTTTTACAATTCCACCGATTAGGAGACTTTGCTTTTAGCAAGTTCTTTTTGCTTTCTTGATTAAAGGATTTACGTGCTTCTTTGTTAAAAATAATCCTATACGCACGTGCTATAAGGGAGTTTGTTTTGGATTTTCGTAACCGGTTGCTATACCTAGTTTAAGTAAACAACAGAAGCAATTTACCATAAATGTATGGTAAATTGTTAATTTATTAATACATGGCAAAATAAAAACAATTTCTTGAGGTAGCCAAGCCTTAAATTTCCTTCGTGTAACATACAAAACCACAATGGAATGCCTAAACAATCTCGAAGGGCCCGCCGCCAATGATCTGGGTGTTTGTTGAGACAACCTACACATATTTAAACAAAATATTATTTGGCTTTTTTTTCCAGAATAAAATTAAAAAGTTTATTTAACATTTTAGAGAAAATTAAAACTTTTATGCATTATTAAGGCCAAATAATATTTTTTGTTCAAATGGAAGAATTCTCCCCAGAAAGCAAAAAAGTATTAAATACTTTATTATATGGCTAAACATTTTTACTATTCTTTAACCAGTTAATTTTTTCCAAAGTTATGTCAAACTCTAAAATGTCCATCGAAAATTTCATTTTTAATTTTTTTAGTTTTCTAACAATTTTATCAGTAAGTTTTTAGGTAAACTGTTTTACCACATTTTTGGTAAACTATTTACAACATTTTTGAGACGCAACCATTAGCCCAGTTCCGTCTGGCGTCTTGTTAAGATTTTATTTTATTGGATTAAAAGCAATGTTTCAACCAGTGCTGGTACCTTGTTTATAGTACTGAAACCTTGTATTGTAAATAACTTAATATAAAATATTTCATTATTTTATTTCTTTTAAAGTTATCATAACTTTATTATATTGTGTAAGAGCAGAATGTTCATAAGAAAGTTATTCTCTCTTCAAATGATATATAAACTTTTAATTTTATTCTGGAAAAGCCAATCATCTTTTATTCAAATGATCTTATACGGCATTACAAATAAAAACGCATGTTGTTTTGTCGCTTTTGAACAGTACGGCTGACCTAGCCCAGTGCAGATGACACCATGTGCTGGATTCATCCGCTGTGCATTTTATTTCCGGTGTCTAAGATTCTATCCTGTTCCTGGCGGCAGAGATCTTTCATACCCCTCTTGCGACAGAATGGAAATGAAGAGTCACACTTTCAAAATCATTCGCCACAAATTTTGAGAGGAAAAGGTCCCCACTCTCAAAATCACGCTGACCCTCCCTTTTATTTGAAAACTTTGCTTTTCTTGTTTTAACACGCCACGTCCTCACCATAGACGCATTTGTTGACTCTTGGCAAGTAATTAATAAGGTGGCTTACCATAGAATTTAAGCCAGGCAATCACTTTCTGTTGTTGCCAGCAGATATTACTGGTTTGAACAAACTCCCTGATAACTGCGATAACTATATATTTAACAAAGAAAACGCAGCTTTGAAAAAAACGAGAACTCTGAAAACAGATCCCTAAATTGCCAATTATCTCATATGGAAAACGGAAACTAAACGAAACAATCAAAGGAGTGTTTACCATTCTGAAACCAAAGAAGAAACCAGTGAAGGTTTCTCGGTACTTATTAAAGAAGTTGAAACCTTCTAACTGAAGTATCATCTGTGGCTTCGCAAGAAGCGATGTATCGACGGCGATTCGTGAGGGCGCGTAACCTGCCGGATAAATGATAACAAGCGATCAATCGTTATGGCAACATTCTACTTGTTTTCTTTCTATTTTATTTGGTTAAAAAAAGGCAAATATTGTAATTCATATAAAAATGATACAAAATTCGGTGAATGGCAAAGTAAAAATAATATTTTTTCATTAAATAAATCTTAGTTAACACTAACGCGAAAGCAAATAATAATCTCAACAGTAAAACGCAGTTTTAATAAAGACGCGTGATGATGATACTTTATAACTGGTCAGATCGCCGAACTTTGCCAACGAAAGAACCCAGCCTAAGTTTATTTCTTCAACAAATCTGAGTTTTAACTATTTATCTTGGCCAAAAATTCTCGGTGGGGTTCTTACGCAATGGTAATTAAAGAAACAGAATATTATAACGTTAGCAAATTGTATCCAAAATCATGTCATAAGTAAAGCAGTTACTGTGACCCCTGTGAACTGCTCTGTAAGCAGGCCGCTCACATAAGTAGAGGATATTTGATGACTCTTTCACCGACAGTTTATGTTGTGTGATGAATTCGATAAGGAAATGGACAGTTTGTATTAAATTAAAGATCTGCAGCCACGGGTTTGTTTTCAAATCCCGGGTTTGAGGTGTTGGGAATTGGCATCTTTATCATCGGCGAACATGAAGATTGAGTAGTTGATGAAGAAGAAGTAACGATGCCGATACAACGCACTTGGTGGCGAGAAAAGTATAATAACTGATACGTTGATCGAACAGAGGGAACCAATTGAGATATGGGAGTTTAGTAAGAAGTAATGCCAGACGCGGTCAAAAAAGCTTTGGATATATCAGAGCAACGGTGGACTCGGAAACTCGGAGAACTATTACAGTGTATTACGAAGAAAGAATATCTGGTATTTGTGAAAATCACGCCTGTCATGCATAATTTTGTGTTTTGGCAAAGAGAATTGTGGATGTCCATTACTTACAAAGAACGAGACAATTGAGAAATTGATCGACAGATTTGATAAAGTATTTGGAACAGGCTGGGTCTTGCTCTCCAGATACCTGTATCATTCGAAAAGTGAGGAACCTATGTTCGGTGTTAGAAGAAAGGATATGTTATACCAACAAAAAAATATTATCGGAAGCATTATGAGGCTGGGTAACAGGTGATTTGAGAGAGGGTCAAGGAGTTGGAAATAACTTTAATAAATATTTCTACCATCAAATAGGTGATCTCACTTAGCTTTGAAAGAAATATCTTCGGCTAGTGTAAAAATCTGCATCTCCAAGTTGGACAGGGTTCCGAGAGATGGTACTTTGCATTGCAAGGAAATTGCATGCAGTAAGGAGTTTTTTCCTATTTTAGTTTTCAAATAAAATATCGCATTATTTTAGCTTTTAAAAAAAAGTATATGCGATAATTTTCGTCAATAAGACGTCAGCTTGCTGCTTGGGAGTATCTGCATTTGCCCACTTTCGTGTCTTTTTGTTATCTTTTTGCCAAGAACTTATTAATGATGGATGCCATCATCTTAAACGTATTTTTTTGCTAATAACTTATTAATGACGGATGCCATCACATTATCTGCAACACGTGGCCTAATAACGGCCAATTGCCCACTTGCGCGTCTTTTTGATACCTTTTGCCAATGCCTTGCCATTAAAGAGTGTTGGCAATGCCTGTAAATTAAATGTACAACGCCGGCAAAAAAATGTTATATGGGAAATTTATACGGTCGTAGAACAAATATAGTATGTAACACCTGCATAAAGTGTCTTTTTTACTCATGAGATTGCGGTACTTGCCTGATAGCTCGTACTGTCAAAATGTCATTCTTTAAAAAAGTATCACTTTATGCAGTGGTTAAAATTTTTACTATTATAAACCACGCCACTGGTAAAAATATTTTCTGGACATTCTTTTAAGTTAAAGGATCTGCTTAGTTTTATTTACACCCAATCTTTTTGTATATTTACGGTTCTTCTTAACCTCGAAAAACTTGGCTAATCTTGTAATGTTCTGTTTTGTTCTGGATTGTTATTCTCTTTTGAGAAAGGAAAATAAAAGATAAAAATGAACATTCATAGGGATCTTTTGAAAAAGCCAACAAGAAAGAAGAAGAGTCAGTTTGTCTAGAAATGTTTTTACATAATTTATGACTGGTAAATTTATTCTTTTAAAAAGTAAGCAGCGCGGTAAGCTATTGTTAGGGCAGTTCCTGAGATAACTTGCGTCCTGGTGCAGATAGTTTTTGGTAAATTTACACATTCCATGATTTTTTTACTGGAAATTAATCAACAGTATTATAATATTATACAGGGTGTTCATTTAAAACTTTCCACTCAAGTTATCTTCGAAACGAGACAGATTTGAGAAAATCGCCGAAACACGTCAAGGTATTTATTGAGGGGGAACGTTTTTTACAAAAAATTGGACCACCAGGGCCACCACCCCAAAATTCCTAAATGAGAAGGCAGGTCGAGTGATACATCATTTTAAAGCTCCTGACGAGTACTTTATAACCCTAGAATATGAAGTCAATATCTTCACCTATTATGAAATGGGGTACTTTAAAAATTACCTAAATACTTGATTTGGATGGCCATATTTCCGAAACTAATAAAGTTAGATGTACCTAATGTGGTGTTTTCTTAAAGCTCTTTTAAAGGTCTTTTAATGGTGATACTGGTAGTAATATACAGGGTAGAAGAAAAAGTACATATTTTTTTATTTAAGAACCCTGTAAATTATTTTTTTAATTGACCGGAAAATTGAATTTTCCACTCAATTTTTAAGCGGAAAATGCTATTTTACAGGACTAATTTACTTTCCGGTCCCTAGTTTACTTCCCGGTCTCTCATTTACTTTCCGGTCCCTGATATCAAAAATCCTGTTAGCCATGACAAAAATTGTCAGAGTTCAATTGTTACTATTTGACAGTTCAAGATATTGTAAAGTAAAGAAAGCATCATTTTACCAAAATGGAGTCAGACATGGAAAATCCAGATGAAATAATTGAAGCAGCGTCCTTATTGTCGTTTAAATATAACACTAAAAATTTACACAGTTTTTTTTCCGGTCAAGTAAAAAAAAAAATTATGTACGATACTCGACCGGAAATAATTTTTACGGGTCTCCTCAAAACTACATGACTCGCCTACGGCTCGCCCTGTAAATGTTTTCGTCGACCCGTAAAATACTATTTTCCGGTCTAGTAACGTAAATAGCTATTACCATTTATCAGGCCTTAAAAATATCTCTAAAAAAATGAAAAAAATACAATTTTTCTTTTAACTAAAATTTAAAATATGACATGTGATACATCGTTGACTTTGTTATAAAAAATGGAATCAGATACAGGGTGTACTTGTTTTTAAGCCATATAAAAATAAAGTTGATGATGGTTTCTTGAAAACGAAACGTCGGATATAAAATCTAAAAATACCATCATGTAGTAGCTAAAAAGTGCCAATAAAAAGTGTTTTTAGTTTTTTTATATCTCTTCAAATAAAGTCAGAAAAAAATAAAATCTATATAGTTAAATTTTTGTTTATGCTTAATATCTCAGCAGGCCGTGACAATTTTACAAGTTTTTTAAGGGCATGTTAATAGGCTTTAAAAAACACAACATTTTCCTAATTTAACCTAAGCTGTATCTCCAACAGGTACTGAGATTCCCCTGCTTAGGATCCTTAACTTGGACACACTGTATATCAATAAAATATTTTATTAAAAATATCCTACGATTAATAACAAAAAAACAACTGGTCTTATAAAATAAGCTCAAATAAGTTGTCTTGGACTAACATTTGCGCGATGAATCATGAAAGCACGAACATTCTGTGGCATATTTTAATCTATTAATGCCACAGCAGCATGAATTCTTTAAAACTTTTTTCTTGAGATAGCCCCAAAAAGAAATCCAAGGGATTAGAATCCGGGGATCTAGGTGGGCATGGTATAGGGCCACCTCTTCCAATCCACCTTCCTATATCTCAATTTACCTATCAGGGAATGTTTCGTTCAAGAATCTTCTCACTTGTAGGCCATAATGTGCAACTTGATAACGAAAAAGAATCGGAATTTGTTTCACTCATACTTTTTGACTTGTAATAGCCCCCTGAATGGAATCCTAAAAGCACGGGCTTCAATTTTGAGCCACCCTGTATAACCTCATCCTTTTTTTTGAAGTCAGGTTAAAAATAGGAAATATTAAAAGAGTTAGTACAGGTTTCTTAAGATAAAAATAGACCAGTCAAGAATCATTCAGTTTAGCTCTCGATTTTACTGAGTTTATTGATCCTGCCCTGTAAAACTTATTTCATAAATTGTATCCCAGTCTTCAAGAAAAAGCATATATGTCGCAAATTAAAGAAAAACATACTTATAATAGAAAAAAACACTTTGTCTTGGCAGCTAGAGCGATAGCGAAATGGATTAGCTCTTCCAGAATTCGATAAATGTCGGCGCCGAAAACGAATCCAGTTCTGGAGAGCCCGCCTACACGAAAACAGATATGGAAGGGCCTTGCTGAATCGTGTTAACCTCGTGGCCATGGGGATTTATTAGCTGGATGAATGAATACAATACGGAACAGAGATAATTGCTTAACTAGCTACAAAATCGGGCAGTTTTAAAAGTTTGAGTCCATAAAATCGTGCACCGATTAAAATTCAGGAATTAAGTTTTGGAAGAAATGACAAAACACTTCAAGCTGTTTGTTAAATTACCCATTTTTTGACACATGTAACATTTTTATGTATAGGCAGAGACAAGAATGAGACGAGCAACTAAATGTAAATAAATTATCCGAGAAAGAGATAGTTCCTGGACCTTCCTTGTCTGTCTTCAAGGAAGGTAAACGCAGATCGCGCGTGAGTCGACTTTATCGTTTGCCCGCCAAATTCAAATTATATAGCTGTGCTATTTCTGACCTTAATGTTAGGTACTTGTTTTTGTTTCCTATTAATATAAAATATTGGGGTTTAGTTCAATAATTACACACACCTAATTAAAAATGTCATTTATTTGGTTTTTATAAAGATTTTTTCTTACAGATAACCATGTCAATATTACCTTAAATTATCTGTTGAAAAGCACAAATTTAATATATACACTGTGATCACTAATAAAAGTCAATATTCAAAGTACAATTAAAGGTAAAAAACACGAAACACACAATAAATCACAGAAAATGTAAACAAACTGTCCACACAATTCGGCTATTGAAAAATATCAAACACAAATATCGAATAACATTTCGGCGTGACTGCCTGCGGCACCATTGTCAAGTTAAAAATATTCGATTCATGGTATATTTTCTTTCTCTTAATTAGATGTGAGCCAAAAAGGACATTAAAGTTTACATGCAGAAATTGTAAACAACTTGGCAACCAGGGCAAAGCGATGATTGCTCCATCTACGATAGCTTGCCATGATGAAAGACAAAGACATATTTATTGGAACTTGCGTTAAACCAGAAAGAGATAAATACAATGGACAAATTGTTAGGACCAGTTACTCGTCTCATTGTTGTCTCTGGGAGAAGTTTAATTTTTATTAACAGTTCGTGTTCGTCTATGTCATCAAAAGTTTCCGTGGCGGGTGGCTAATTTAAGGTGCTCGTCCACTTAGACAAAGCGTCGCGTCAAGAGAAAATTCGCCGAATTGCTTTATATTTTATTAAATGGAACCCCGCCAATATAAGCGGCGAGGCGGGGTTCCATTTAAATACATGTTAACTTGTCCGGAGCAATTTTGACTCGTCGCGACTCGTCGCCTAAGTGGGCGAGCACCTTTAGAACTAGTTGTATAGAAGATGCATGATGTATATCGATGGGCCATACCTATGAATAAAAAGAAGCAAATGCTTATACTTATAAAATTTGAAGTAAATGCTTTTGCTTATAGGTATAAGCAAATGCTTATGATATAAAAAAATATAGCAAAAGGATCTGCTTATACTTAAAAGCAAAAGCATTTCCTTGAAATTATATAAGTATAAGCATTTGCTTCTTTTTAATATTGCCTAATATTTGTAATATTTAGACACGCGGTAATGTGTCAAGCCAAGTTCAAGCAAAGGAACTGGCTACAGCGCGTTGTGTAATATTACACCAACCACTTGGTGCCACTTTTGACTCCTCCATAACTTAAAACCTATTTAACACATGAAACTACGTGTGTTTGTTTATATCCATAAGAACAATTAAATACCCAAATTTTATAAAGCTAGCTTAAACAGTTTTAAAGATATGAAGGTTAAAAAGTCGTCAATTTTTGCCTTACTGACTGACTGACATATAGATCAAAAACCTAACTCACTTCCAGATGACCCGAAAAGATGAAACTTGAAATCCATCTTGGTAATTGTGTGTAAGCATAGGAAAAAACTGAAAATAAACAAAAGTTAACAAATAGGTGAGGGTTACGGGGGTCCCCATAGAAAAAAATGTTTTTTTTTTTAATTGTAGCCGTATTGAACCGTTACAGGTAGATATTTGAAACTCTTCCAATATATGTATTATTATATTTGCTACATAACAGAAATATTAAAATAAAATTAAGTCTCAGAATACGTGATGTCCCCATACAAAACACGGTGTGTGTCATCGGAGGCGCCAGACTAACGCAATAGAGCGGGGACACATTTAACCTTGTGGGTGTCACATTTGAAAATAACCTTAACTGGCATAAACACATTGTATCTATAGCCACCGCGGCTTCAAAAAAGCTTGGATTTCTCTTTCGAGCCAAAAAGTATTTTTCTCCTTCCACTTTGTATGTGTCCCAAATTCGACCCTCTCTGAAATATTGTTCTCATGTCTGGGGAATGGCATCCCCTACAACCCTCAGCATTCTTGATGCCATTCAAAGAAGGGCTGTTTGTCTTATTAATGATCCTTTACTTACTCAAAGACTTCCTTATCTTGCCCATCGTCGAGCTGTGGGAGATCTATCGCTCTTCTATAGATACTTTTATGGCTTCTGCTCCGACGAATTATCCAGTATAGTCCCTCCTCTTGCAGCTCCCAACAGAGAAACTCGTAGTGCCGCGCGTATGCATCCATATATAGTTCAATTGGACAGGCCCCAAACTTCCCATTTTGTTTGTTTTTTTATCCTTAGAGTTTCTAGACTGTGGAACCTACTGCCAGCGGAGGTCTTTCCTTCCTTCCCAAATCTTCAAGTTTTTAAGTTTTTAAGTCCCGTGTTAACAAACTTCCTCTTACCCTGCTTAAGACACACACGGTACGTTAGTATTTAGGCTTTCAACCTTCGTGGATTGTCCAAAGATAAAAAAAAATTAAGCATAATTAGAAAGCGTGTTAATAAAAGGGTAGCAGATAATCAATGGGCATTGCGCACTGTTATTTCTAACGTTTAAGAAAATATATACAATAGCATAAAAGAAAATTATGGCGTGGAAACGAAAAATATTGAATCTACCCAGTTTTCTCAGTCCCGGATGGTCATTTTTTTGAGGGGATACAAAAATGGCCTTCTGCCGCCCCCTCTCAGTTTTTTGTGCAAAGAAGAATAGATTTTGTGTCTTTTAAAAGAGGTCGTCGCTTTTCAAATCGTACCATCATTTGCCGCCGTCTGTATAATACACAACATTACCCCAATTCAAAAGTGAAGAACAAATAAAAGGTCCTAGCCTCTTACAATCACGGCATCTTATAAATATTTTAATAAATCCAATCAATTTGCCGCCCCTTAAAGGTGTCACCCGGTTTGCCCCCTCAAGAGCCCGGGCTGATCCCACCAAAAACATAAATGTGAAAAGGTCAGGTCAAATCTAACCCACTTTAAGATCTCATACACATTTGGATTTTGTACAGAACTTGGCACTCATTTAGATTTCCATTTATTTTTATGTCTCCCCCGTGGCGCAGTGGATAGAGCTTTGAACTTCGAAGCCAGAGGTCGCTGGTTCGATTTCCAGCGGGGGAGACGTATTTAGGTAGTAGTTGTTTAAAAATAACGACCGTGGTGGCACTACCGCGTTGTCTAAAAGGTGCTGTGAAATGCATAACTGCATGTTTCAGTGCTTGGACAACGTTGACGGAACAGGGGAAACGATGGGTTAAACATCTAGTAACCCGACACCCACGGTACTCTGGTATTTAGGTATATGCCTTCGTGGGATGTCAAAAAGATTAAAAAAATGTTTATTAGCTTTTTTACATTTATGTTATTGTGAGATTCCGGATTTAAGGATTATTTGAAGATTTTTTTCCGACAAAAAGGTTTGTGGAATATAGGAAGTAAATCGATCATTCCATGGTATCGTATATTCCTTTTGGAGGCCCCTACTTATCAGGTGAGGATGAGGATGATCGGGCCCCATGCCTTTCTCCTTCGTATGCTAGTGATCCCTAGAGATCAACATTTTATCATTTTTTTTTATCTTTTTGACATCCTACGAAGGTCTATGCCTAAATACCAGAGTACCGTGGGTGTCGGGTTATTAGATGTTTAACCCATCGTTCCCCCTGTTCCGTCAACGTTGTCCAAGCACTGAAACATGCAGTTGCATTTCACAGCACCTTTTAGACAACGCGGTAGTGCCACCACGGTCGTTATTTTAAATAACTACTACCTAAATATGTCTCCCCGCTGGGAATCGAACCGCCGACCTCTGGCTTCGAAGATCAAAGCTCTGTCCACTAGGCCACGGGGAGACTAACACGCTATGGTATTTTAAATAATCTCTAAACGGTTTTATTTGATTCGCAAGTAAAACTTTTGCCAAAAGCCAAAGTGGGCGAGTTTATCCTCCTACGTTATTACATCTTCATACCGCTTCCACAACCCACACAAATTAATATTCCCAATGGAGCATTTCTCATTCCATTCCATTCCTCTCGTCATCCCCAAATCCGTCTCTGCGTTGATCTCTCGCCGGGTATCGTAGCAACGATTTTGGGAGCTAGAGAACTGATAGAAAGGCGTAACATTTCGATGTCTGTGTGGGTCCGTTACAGGTTAGAATGCCAGACAGGTAAAAAGATAGTTCGCGGCTAAAAACGCGCTTTTACGTCCCGATGTTACGATGATAGTGGCCGGTGAAAGGCTGGTAAAAAGGACTTATATTAAAACTGTGTTTTAAAGGGTCGTTTCTATAAAATTTTATGCAGAAAAATTGAGTGTTTTCTGTAAAAAAAAAAATGGTTAGATTCGGAAAAACGGCGAGAGCCAAGAAAGGCGCGAACTGTTTCAGAGCATGAAAGAAATGACTTTGGATCAGAATGGTAAACATGTAAATGAAAATCGTAAGTTTTTCTGTAAATTATAGTATTTATATTCCGACATAAATTTGTAATAACTTATTTAAATAATACTTTTTTCTACAAATAGTTGAATAATGTAAAGAAATTATATAGTGAATGGCATTGTTTTTCCGTAAATAACATGTTTTAACTATCAGATTAAAGAAATTACTATCTCTTTGACCAAAAGTAAAGCATTTTTCTGCCGCCACGTGCCTAGACCTAGTACACCCATATAGATAACATTTTTTGCCGGCGTTGTACATTTAATTTATACTGGCATTGCCAACACTCTTTAATGGCAAGGCATTGGCAAAAAGGTAACAAAAAGACGCGAAAGTGAAAATTTAGAATTTTGTAATCGAAAAAAATTAGAAAAAAGGCAGGAAAACTTTATCAATAAAAAAATTACATAATATAAATTTTTATACCGTAACAATAACCCAAAAAAAAAGTATGTAATAAAATTAAAAAAGATAGTAAATCAAAAGAAAACACTTTAAAATAGTAAGTATTTAAGGGACACTTACACTCAATTCTGAGATCCAAAACATAGGGACAAATATTTTGAAGGAGTTAAATGTCAAAAAAAACTATCAAATATATATAATTTTTTTATTAACACGTCTTTAAAACTTTTAATAAGATAACTCCCGGATTTCATATAATTTTTTTAGGTAACTACAAATTTAAAGGGTTTTAAACAAAATATTTATAGCCATCACCAATTAATTACACAACACACACTAATTAGGAAATGAATACACTTAATTATGTCTACTAAAAACTCTTTTCTTTAAAAAAGAAACTAAAAAGCTAGAAAACCACGTAGAAAACAATTGCACAAAGCGGCCAAACAAAAGCAAGGTTGCCTCATCTGTCAAATTGTCAAATCTTGTATTTCGGCCAAGCGGGAAATTTGAATTTATCACCTTCGGTCGAAATCGTCGAAATGAACCTAGCTAATTTTACCATCATTTTATTTTTATTCTCTCAAAAATACATAATAAACATTTTGTTTGACTTAATTTTTATTTGCATGATTTGTATCAATAAAATGTTAGGAAAAGGTCATTTCCTTTAAATTATGTAAAAAAACATAAAATAATGTTGTTTAGCCGCCATTATAAATAAAACAGATCAAAAAAATTGCTCGAATGTTAGTTAAATACCAATGTTAATAATATGGCATGAACAGTATGAATATGCGTCGAAGGTTTGCCTAAAAATCCAATATTTATTTGCCTGCAACAAAAAGGCATGCTTTATTTAATTAGGATTGGTATGCCGCCATTTTTGTATGCTTGCCGGCAATTCGCCTGCATGTAAAATTTATTGGCAATTAAGTGTTTATTTAGGGTTGACTTTTTAATGCGTATAAGATGTTGGCATAATATTGTCACCAATTGCCAATACTTTACCATCAATGCCAATATGAAAAATGTATATTGCCGGCAAATAGTGTTTGCTGGGCACCTAGTAAATAGCCTGTTTTATTCGAAAAGAAAGAAAAAAGTAACCTTTTGTCACTCATCTATAAATGCCGTGAAGCTCGCCCGTCAACCATATATCCTGGCCATAAAAAGTATATTTTTTTCCTAATATAACAATACATGGTGTTTAATGGTGTATAATGGTTCACAACTTATCCAACAAAGTTTAAGGGCTAATTCTACAATAAAAAATATGAAAAAAACTTTATATGAACATTTGTCCCAAACATTTTAGTTTTTGACCTAAGTACGGGGTTTTAAAATTTAAAAAAAATATGTTTCTTTTTATAATAACATTTATACCAATTCAGATATTTTTAAAAATATGCCCCCTATACACCAAGAGACATTTTTTGGTAAACAAGAAAAATAACCAGTGTTGTTCATGAGGGGTTTAAGGTAAATATGTTAAAAAAGGGTACGCCACTGCATTTTTCAAAAATATATTTTTTTATAATTCCCATAGTATTTAAAACAAATTTGATTTTTAACTTTATTTATTTGATGTACGGTTTGACGTATATTAATAAAAATCATTTCTCGACATGGTAACTTTGTATCGATAATATAAAATTCTTATTTGTGTTTTCATTCTCTAACTACATGGGGATTGGACCAAAAATTAATAATAGTTAAAACATACTTACTCTTTGATTGTACCATGCCGAGAAATGATTTCTATTTATTTACGCAAAAACCGTACATTAAATAAAAAGAGGTAAAAAAAATCAAATTTGTTTCAAATACTATGGGAATTTAAAAAAATATTTTTATTAAAAAAATGCAGTGGCGTATCATTTTTCTTAAAACATGTTTACCTTAAACTCCTTATGAGCAACACTGGTAATTTTTTCTTGTATGCCAAAAAATGTCTTTTGGTGCATAGGAGGCGTCTCCCAATTTTTTAAAAATATCTAAATTGGTATAAAAGTTATTATAAAAAAACAATAATTATTTAAAATTTTTAACACCTCGTAGTTCAAAAACTGAGACTTTAAGAACATATGTTAATATAAAGGTTTTTTAATATATTTTTTATTGTAGAATTATATATATATATATCAGTCATTGTTGATGGCCACTCTTTAAGCTTTCACGAAATTAATGCTGGAGTGCCTCAGGGTTCAGTACTAGCACCAACTTTGTTTCTTCTTCACATCAACGACCTTCTTTCTTCCACAACCAATCCCATTCATAGTTATGCTGACGATAGTACCCTTCACTCCACTTTTCAGGTTCCCAAACCAATCTCTCAACCCGACTTGGAAAGCAAACGCAGGGCGATGCAGATATCTCTTTCACAGGATCTCAATTTGATATTGGATTGAGGCGCCAAAAATCTCGTTCAATTTAATGCATCCAAAACACAGTCATGTTCCTTGTCGCGAAAAAAAATCATCAAACACTCATCCTTTGCTTATGAGTGGCCAGGTTTTGCAGAGCGGGGACACATTTAACCTTGTGGGCGTCACATTTGAGAATAACTTTAACTGGCATAAACATATTGTATCTATAGCCACCGCGGCTTCAAAAAGCTTGGATTTCTTTTCCGAGCCAAAAAGTATTTCTCTCCTTCCAATTTATATACTTTGTATGTGTCCCAAATTCGACCCTCTCTGGAATATTGTTCTCATGCCTGGGGAATGGCATCCCCTACAACCCTCAGCATTCTTGATACCATTCAAAGAAGGGCTGTTTGTCTTATTAATGAACTTTTACTTACTCAAAGACTTCCTTCTCTTCCTATCGTCGAGCTGTGGGAGATCTATTGCTCTTCTATAGATACTTTTACGGCTTCTGCTTCGACGAATTATCCAGTATAGTCCCTCCTCTTGCAGCTCCCAACAGAGAAACTCGTGGTGCCGCGCGTATGCATCCCTATATACGGTTCAATTGGACAGGCCCCGAACTTCCCATTTCGTTCGTTCTTTTATCCCTAGAGTTTCTAGACTGTGGAACCTACTTCCAGCGGAGGTCTTTCCTTCCCCCCAAATCTTCAAGTTTTTAAGTCCCGTGTCAACAAACTCCCTCTTACCTCGCTTAAGATACCCACGGTACGTTAGTATTTAGGCTTTCAGCCTTCGTGGATTGTCCAAAGATAAAAAAAAAAATTAGCTCTTAAAGTTTGTCGGATAAGTTGTGAAACACCCTTTATACTATTTCCTTACTTCGTCATTCATAGACTAAAAATCATAAAACACCTTTCCCTAAATTCTTAAGAATAATATCAAAATCACCCATTATTATTATTAATAAATAAATTGTAATATTACCTTTTAAAAACAATATTTTTATGCAATAAATTATCAGTAAAATAAATAAATTACAAAGATAAAAAAAGTGATAAAAGAGAATCACGAATTTTTAAAATAAATAAAAGAGCGCGCACGTTTCCCATTTAAATGGTAAAACTAATTTTCCGCTTAAAGGAATTTCATCCAATTTTTTCGGGAATTTTATAGAATACAAATTGTTTTTCAACAAAAAAGAAAATTGGTTTTGGACATAACGATTCTCCTAATCTAGTATCTAAACTCAAACTATGCAAAAAAATATCTCCAAGTGATAAAATAATATAGGTAAGTCATTGATGATTATCTGCCCCTTACAAAAAAAAATAATTACTCTCAAATAATTTAGATATAGAAAAAGAGGTTAGAGGACTTTTTTTGCTCCATAAAAACCGAGGGGGCGCCGCAAGGCAGTTTTTGCCCTGTCTTGAAAAAAAAAAGATTCGAGGCTGGGTTTTTATTAACTTCTGCTTGGTTTATTAAATTAATTTATTAACCTAAAATGAAAAGATAATTATTTATATAAAATTTTAAAAAATACAAGTCCGTATTAAAATAAAAACTATAGATTAAACCCCAATGTGTGATTTGTATTAAAATCGGCTTTAAAATTTTGACATTAGAATATCAGGACCTTTTTTAAAGTTGATAATGGTCCCACGAAAACAAAACGTCGGGTTTTAAATAAGATACTACCATTGGATAGAGCAGAAAAAGTATTTTTTTGTATTTGTAACACCCTGTAAACTGTACAGTTTACATTTTTTCTGGAAGCTTATAAAATTTATGTCCATTTTTAAAAAGAATCGTATGTAGTAAATAAATTGTAAAAGCGCTGATAGAGGAGCAGCAAGTGGGGAAATGGAAAGCTATTTTTAATAATTCATTTATTTTTCCTTCGCACTGAGTGTAGGCAGTTACCGTTGTTAAGCTTTTAAGTGGTTTTTGTGGATTTTTTCTCCTGGATTATTCATTTGGGTCTGTATAGTGAAGATGGAGAAATAAAGAGTTGAAATATAAATCGTAAGTAAATTATGTGCATAAATTCCGATAATTTGTATCTGTTTTTGACAACCTCGTTTGCTAAAAATGACCCTTCAGCCAATGTCACTATTTTTCAGTCACATATGAATACAAAAAATCTAATAGGTTCATAAAATCAACTAATAATAAAATCTATCACATTCGATAAAACAATTATTGCAGTAGGCTATAATTTCAAGGTTAACACAAATCGGAAACATTAAATTTATTTTTGTATCTATTGTTATAAATCTACAATGTATCAATAGTCGTAGAAAAAGTATAATATACAACTCGCACGGAATACTCATTTTCTTGTCGTATATGACTTACAGCACTCGCTGGCGGCTCGTGCGGCAAAAGTTATACTTGGGGAAATGAGTAACATTTCGTTCTCATAATATACTATTATCTCAATTTCCTGACCCAAATGATGTATTAAATAAGATATACAGGGTGTCCGAAAAGATATGGTGAAAAATGATTGGGGTGATAGAGTAAGTCAAAATAATTTTAGTTCTTCATATGAAATTTTTATTGCGCTTCGTTAGGGAGTTAGTGATGTTTAAAGTTAGAATTAAAAAAAAACTTGTTTCAATTATAACTGTTGAGCTGTTGCCACAGTCCAATGATATTTGGGCAACTAAATAACCTCATGGTAATGCTTCTGTCTATAGATAACATGGATAAACGGCTAATCAGTAAGGGTGAGAGGATTTTTTTATGTATGTTTTTTTGACAGAGGTAAATTAATTATTTTGCTTTGACCATTTCATTCCTTTATTTTTCTTCTACAAAAAGGTAAACTCCTATTTTACCAAATCTATATCTTGTACCGTTTTTCTCAAATAGCATTCTAAATACAGACATACCAGCATTTTGTATGTAATAAAAAAATGCATTTATTTGATAAAATAATTGCATTTGTACATGGTAAAATTGTTAGAAATGGTGTTTGCAAGCCCCTTTAGCATTATAATAGAGATAAAAATCATCTCAAAAAAATATTAATTTCGTCCATGGTCGGGGAGGCAGCAGTCCCTTCATGCCTGGTTACGCCCAGGTATGCACGTCAATTTTTGCCAATTTGTATATAGTAAAAGGTTTTGAGTCACGAGTTCCCAGTCAAATCTCTACCTGCGCATGCCAATGTTATAACCTGCGCGAAACAAAAGTTAAATAGGCGAAAAAACCGGTTTGTGCGCAAGTCAGTTGAGGGTAATCGCACCCGGCCCCAAACAAACTATCCGCATTATCGGAAAGACTTTGTTGACGGCGCGGCGTCCTGGTTTTCTGTTTGAAGTACGGTAGCTAATGAGCGTTACGGTCAGACCGCGGACGAAGGTACGGAGTGCCGGTGTTTGTATTTTGCCACGGCTTTAAGTGCGCATGTTCGTCTACCCACGGCGCAAGGTCGTAAAAATTCGAAAAATGCTTCTTGCCACTGCGGATCTAATGCGAGTTTTTAACATACTCAAAATCAATTGATAGATTCGAGCAATAAGCCGTTGGTTTTTTTGGGGGGCCTTAACCCCAGTTTATAGAGTATATTTTCCAAAAAACAACGCCCCTGGACGTAAGAAAGGGCATATAACTGATAAAAATGGCAAGACAGGTAAAGTCACTATATTTTGTCAGATGATGATCAATCCAGTAGCGTATAGAATTTGTGCTTTTTGTTTTGAGTTTATTTAAACGTTTTTTTAAAGATGAGTTTTTAACTAACTAATGGTAAAGAGGTGGTTTTAAAAACGGTTCCTTTAAATATACACTCCTGGAGAAAAAAACCAGACAAACAAAATTTGGTTGAAATTTAATCTTAAATAACTTTTTGGTTTTTTGACAGATTTTAATAATTTTTTGGTTTAGTTGTAGCTCTTTCCATCCAGATTACTATTTAATATGGGGATTGCAAAAAGTTTTATATGATTAGGTGTTATACAGGGAAGAGCCAAATGTTGCATTTTGTCCAAACTTTCGAACACCCTGTGGAATACTTTAATGTTACAATTTTTCACCATCAAATCATGTTAAGGCCCCATCTTCTCTTAACATTTCCGGTTTTTATTTTTATCAGTATCTAATTATGATGGTCGTAATATACGCTTAGAAGGAGAAATATACTTTTTGGCTCGAAAGAGAAATCCAAGCTTTTTGAAGCTGCTGTGGCTATAGATACAATGTGTTTATGCCAGTTAAGGTTACTTTCAAATGTGACGACCACAAGATTAAGGGTGTCTTTGCTGTGTAAAACTTGGCCGCTCATAAGTAGAGGATGAGTATTTGATGACTCTTTTCGCGACAAGAAACATGATTGTGTTTTGGATGCATTAAAATGGACGAGATTTTTGGCAATCTAGTATTAAATTAAGATCCTGCGAAAGAGATATCTGCATCGCTCTGCGTTTGTTTTCCAAGTCAGGTTTAGTGATGGGTTTAGGAACCTGAAAACTGGAGTGAAGGGTACTATCGTCGGCGAAACTATGAATGGAATTAGTTTTGGACGAGAGAAGGTCGTTGACGTGAAGATGTGTTGGTGCCAGAACTGAGCCCTGAGCGCATTTACTTAGTAAAAGCTTTAAGAATGGCCGTCCACAATAACTGATATACGTCGATCAGATAGATAACTAGAGAACCAAGTACAGAGTTTAGTTGAAAGACCATAGGAGGGAAGTTTATTAAGAAGTGCGGCATGTTAGACCTGGTCAAAAGCTTTGGATTTATTAAGAGCAACGATCTGGGACTCACCTAGAAACTCAAGAGACTTATTCCAGCAGTGTGATGCAAAGAAAAGAAGATCTGCTGTAGATCTTTTGTGGCGAAATCCATACTGCCAGTCATGCAAAATTTTGTGTTTTTCTAACTGGTGATATAATAATATGCAGGGTGTTTTTTTTTAAATTTTACTTATGTCTTAACCTGTATATCTTAAGAGATAACATGATTTGGAAACTGCAAAACCAACTTAACAAATCAGTATTTCTTTATTTATTTTTTATCATTAAAAATACAAATTTAAAGGGAGAAGTAAAATTATAACTTGACACCCGATATACAAATAAAATAAAAATTATTTAAAAAAATTGTATTTCTTTTAGCATAGAGAGACTGATATAAATAAAAAAGAAAATGTTCAGAAAAGATGGGGCTTTAAAATCCAATACACTGGTAAAAAATTGTAACGTTAAATTATTCCAAAGTGTTCGAAAATTTGGGAAAAATAAAACATTTGGCTTTTTCCCGTAACTTTTGCACTCCCCATATTAAATAATAATCCTGATGAAAGAAACAACAACTGGATCAAAAGATAATTAAAATCTGTCAAGAAAACAAAAAATTATTTAGGAGTAAATTTAATCAAAATTTTGTAGTCCGTTTTTTTTTTGTCCAGGAGTGTTTAGTATAGTAAAAACATTTTAAAAGCGCAAATTCGGTACCCTTTGAAAATAATACAAAAACACATAAAAAAGTCCGCCTGCAATCGGACTATTTTATATAAAGGCGCCGCTATCCTTTACAGCGACGCGCCGATACACTATGGGATAGAAATCCATTATTTTGGCCAAAAAGCAACTTTGAAATTTTAATGGGTCATGCTGTGTATTTCAAAGTAGATATTCCAAACTACGCAAAATTATAAAAGGATATGACGACTTCTATTGAGGTAATAATAAACTTAAAAATTTATTATAAGTAAACATAAATATACAACATTTAATCTACTTAGTTTATTATTGGCCTTGTTTACTAAAAAAAGTAAAAGAGTTTAAATAATAAGAGCTATTGTTGTGTTGCCAATGCAGTCTCACGAAGTCTCGCTACTTTTGTCAAAGATTTTTTACCTTTTTCTTTATCAGTTTTGTACTTACAATTGCCTTCCTACTTTTTGCTACTTCTGAGTGTAAGGACAGATACAAGTTTTTTTATAATTTACAAGGTTTTCCATTTTAAAATTTAATATGTTTTTTCCTACACTGTATATCCTAAAAGATAAAAGCATTCTGATGAAAGTTATGGATTCTACAGAATCTACCCAACAAAACAGTGTTTTTTATTTATTTTATACGTTAAAAAATAAAAAAAGTTGGGAAGATGTATCTCTATTACACTTCTAAGAATAATTTAAAATTATTTTTCGGATTTGGATGGTCATATTTCCGAAAGTAATTGAGATAGACACATCAAATGCAGTATTTTTTAAAGCATTTTAAAAGATTTTTTTGGTGGTGATATAATATTCAGGGTATTCCATTTAAAAAATCATACCTATTGTCGTACCCTGTATATCATATGAGATAATAATCATCGGATTACTGATTAGAATACTACCGAATTAACCAAACAAGCTGATATTTTAGTTTATTTTATACATTAAAAAATAATAATGTTAAGGGGTGTAAATTTATAATAACATATAATAAGTTTTAGGTTTCCAAAAAGCATTTGTATTAATTTATAATTTTTTTTTCAATATTTTTCCAGTAAAAAGCACCTCATTTTAAGTTAGATTGGTAAGTTTCAGAATTTTGACCAAAAAATTAATTTCTATCCCATAGTGCGATGACCACCTGCATCAACCGGCATATCATAAAAGAAATATAGCAAAGGCGGCCGCGAAGACAAGCATGCCGATTTATTTGCTTTAAACTTTTTGTGATTTTTTTTTATCAAAGAGCACCGAATTTACATTTTTAAACTGTTCCTTCTATACACTTTATTTTTCGGCACTGGTGTTGATATTTTAATAGTTAATAACATGGTCGAAAAATGACTCCAAAATAGCCCCTATTTTAAGCGTGTTTTTTCCTCTTTCAAAAAAAATGTTATACTGCGCCACTGACAATTTCTGAAACGTTTCTACAGCATTTACGTATTACAGTAATAATTAAATATAGCCTCATTAACTTATGAATTACCTTTGAAACGATATTGTTTATTAAGTGGTTTAAAATGTTTATTATTCAATCAGAAGCAAAATGGTTTGTTTATACTTTCGGACGAACGTTTAGGCGAACCTTTAAGTGCATGAAGGTGATAAAATACAAAAATATGCTTTAGAGTTTGTTATATTAATACATGTGTGTTTAGACATAAAATTCATTATACACGCTTTGTTATAAATAATGTGACACCTTTAATATTGATATTTTACAAGTAATAAATTATGAGTTTTGGGATAATAAATATCTTATCAAAAACGAGAATATGATGTTGGCGTATTTTCAAGAAAAATCCGAGTCTTTATCACCACCAACCCTCTGGTCTGTATATTCCATGCTCAAGTTAACAATTTCCGTAAACAAAAATCAAGATATTTCTCGGAGTTCAAGAAACTAGTTGCTTTTACTAAAAGGAAAAACGATGGTTATGAGACAAAAAGTCAAAAAATTTTAAAAAAGAAGAAATCATAAAGTTTTTACTTAACGCGCCTGATCAAAGTTACTTATCAATGAAAGTAATAGCCATTATGGGATTGGCTGGGGCATGCCGGACAGACGAAATATACAGAATGAAGCTAAGTGATGTAGAAATAAGAAATGACGTGGCTATAGTAAAAATAGTGGAGTCTAAAAATAAAGTTAAAAGAAACTTTGTAGTAACCAACGATGAAGGCTCAGTTCCTTATGTCAGATTTCTACAGGAATATATTAAGCTGAGACCAAGGAATGCTCTAGATGAGCGCTTATTGTATCGTTATGAAAGAGGTAAATGTGTTAATCAAGTAATTGGAAAGCACACTATTTCAAATGTACCTAAAGAAATTGCGAAGTTTTTGAAGCTTGAAGACATCAGTAGATACACTGGCCATTCTTTTAGAAGAACGTCAACTACGTTCCTTGCCAATGCTTCGGATGTCGATATTTTGGACTTAAAAAGGCATGGAGGTTGGAAGTCTTCTTCTGTTGCGGAGAGATATATTGCTGAATCCTATAGTAATAAGGTGGAGATTTCAAAGAAGATTTTACACGAAATTCCTGCCAATATTTCCTCTAATGAAGTAACAGTGAAAAATGTGGATATTAACGTAGTTAAAGGTGATAACGATACCCAACAACAAATTTAAAAACTGTTAATTCAAGTATTATTCCTCCAATTTCTTTTGCTAATTGCTCAAATTGCACAATTACTTTTAATGTCAATACCTAACCTAGTTTTTAAAATATTTTGTCATAAATTAGTTAGGGTCAAGTGGTGCAAAAATGAGACAGCCGAAATTTCTGTCAAAAACAAGACATTCAATTTTTCCCAATGCAAAAAACAATAACATTGTAAAAAATACGTTACAAATTACTTCCACATATATACAATTGAAATATGTAATGAATAATAAATAAACGTAAACACAAACATCGAGAAAAAAACTATCGCATCTGACTGTGCATTTTGCTTAAAAAATCTTTTAAATTGTATTTACAAACTTTTCCTGTTGCGCCGCTGTACGTGATCGTAGAGACTCGGCAAGTATCGCGTTTTCAAGGTAACAGATGCGGCTATGATATTCCATATCGAATTTAGTCTATTTTTATTTGTTGGCAAGCACGGACGTCGTGAATAACAGGTGCAAAAACGAGACACCACAAAGTTTAAAAACGAGACACGTGCCAGTTAAAAAACAAGACAGCTTTTATACCTTTGATAATAATGCCGAAGGTTTACGTCCCCAAAAAGCGCCCCTACGATGAAAAGGACATGGAAACAGCCCCAAAACTAATAGATAATGGCACTTTATCTCTTAGAAATGCAGCTAAACAGTTTAAAATTGACAAATCTGCTCTTTCGAGAAGACGTACTCGTTCACTTGGTAAACAGGGAAGAAAAACTTCTCTAACCAAAGAAATGGAAGTAGACTTAAGTGATAAGATAAAAATTATGGCAAAATGGGGGTTTGCTCTCACTAAACCAGAGATACAAGCAATAGTTCAAACCTATGTACAAGAAAACCACCTTACTACCCAGTTTAAGGAAGGAAAGCCCGGGAAAGATTGGTTTAAAAATTTTTGTAAGCGCAATAGACTAAGTCAAAAAAGCTTGAGCAACTGGAAAGATGCAGAAGGACAGCTACAAGTGATCCATTCATCATCTTCGGCTTTTACGATCGCCTGAATACTTGCATATCTGATTTGAAATTGCAAGACAAGCCTGGACACATTTGGAATTTAGACGAGACCAGTTTTTCTTCCGACCCAACCAGAATAAAAGGCGTTGCTGGTATTGGTCAGAAAGTTCACCGGAACGTAGAGGGGTCAGGAAAGGAAAATACCACCGTAATGGCTTGCATTTCAGCAAGTGGTACTTTGTTACCTCCTCTAATAATTTTCCAAGGGCAAAATTTATGGAGCAGTTGGAAAGGTAAGATGTTAGCGTTTTGTTACTTAAAATATGGTTAGCATTAATAAAAATATGTTTTTAGGTAAGACCGATTTGCCGAATACATGTTATGCAGCCTCAGATAAGGGATGGATGACTTGTCAGATTTTTCAAGAGTGGTTCCAAAAGTTTTGTGCACAGGTTCGTGAACGCCCACTTCTTGTCATACTGGATGGACATGTTACCCATTTGGATAAATCGACGATAGAAATGGCTGTGCAAGAAAATATAACTTTATTGAAACTCCCCGCTCATACAACTGACTTGCTGCAACCGCTTGACAGATGTTGCTTTGGTCCATTGAAATTTAAATGGAATGAAGCTTTGATTAACTGGCAAAGACTTAATCAGAGAAAACCCTCTAGAAGTGAATTTAGTGATTTGATTTGCAGCATTTGGAATGAAGGTTTATCTGCAGAAATTATTAAATCTTCGTTTGAAAAGGTTGGAATATTTCCATGCGATAAGAATAGATATCCAGAAGATCGCTTAGATCCTGCAAAGCTACTTAGATATAAAGAACATGGGGTGTTTGAAAATCCGCTTGATATTTTCGAAGATTGCAATGAAGAAACTCCACTACCCCAGACCGAACAGTTTATTGAATCTGTTCCAGATCAATCTAACAGTGCTGCTTCCAAGCCATCTAGCTCCTTTGAATCGTTACTTCTGGAGAAAATTCGAAGAACCCCAAACATAACAGCAAGAAGAAGAAAAATAGACTCTATGGCAAAAGTTCTAACAACAGAAGAATATTTAAAGGAAATACAGGAGAAAGAACAAAATAAGAAAAGTCATAAAGGTGTGAAATCTACAAAATCAAAAAAGAAGCAAAAGGCGAGTAAAACAGTAGTTGAGAGTGACAGTGAAAGCAGCATTAACGAACAGCCAGTTTATCAAGATGAAAGCGATGTAGAGGGTTTGACTCTAGAAGATATTATTGAAGATGAATGTGATGACAACCAATCAGAAAACAGAGAAACAAACCATGAAATTACGGAAGCATATGAACTTAGGGAAAATGATTTTATCCTAACTAAATTTAATACTAAAAAGACGCAAGTTTACTACGTGGCACAAATCCTTAAAGTTTTTGAGAGCGATGTAGAAGTAAAATATCTGAGGCGCAAAGGATTTAAATTTATTTTTCCGGCCATTGAGGAAAAGTACTTCATCGACAAAAGTGACATAGAAATGAAACTTCCCCAGCCAGAAATAGAAAGTAAGACCTGTCGTATCTCTCAGCAATATTGGTTTCCTATCGACTTTGAAAAGTACGTCGTTCAATAATATGTAGTACAAAATACGTTAAAATAGGTAATAAGTTTTCTACTTTAGCTCTTAAAATCCTATTGAAAATCTTGTTTTACCCCTTTTTGAATTAGGTATGGTTTATTTAACTTGTTTTTGGATTTGTTTTCTTTTTAGTTTAATAAACATAGTTTTGTATTTAATTATGTGAGTTTTCTTTAAGAACGTTGTCACAATTTAAAACCTAACTATGTTATTTGACTTACTAAACGCTTTAAAACCCTTGCAGTGTGTCTCGTTTTTATTCCCCAGGGTCTCATATTTTGCCATACTGATATAAAATGACTAAAAGCACAGAAAATACAGTGTCTTGTTTTTAACCTCTCACTGTCTCATTTTTAGCCTAAATAGTGGTTAAAAACGAGACACGGTTTTTAAAAAAAAACGCCCTTCATTATGAATATTATGAACTTTTTTTTAACGTGAGGTATACTACATGGCGTTCTATATACAGGGCAATATAACAAAGCCTTAAAGTCCGTTTTTTTGTTAACAAAAAATTAAAAGATTTAAAAATCGTCTCGTTTTTGCACCACTTGACCCTACTTTTTATAAATAAATCCTAATATTTCCCACAAGCATATTTTTCTTTTTTTACTCTTACTTTTTGTCCAGGCGCTGAAAATATTACTTTCGTAGCTAGCAACGCTTAGCAACCAGGTAACACGAAGGTTCTCTTTCGTTACATTCGCGTTGCTAGGACCATAAAGTTTTCTTATTTATACAGTAGTAGAAAAAAGATATATTAAAAATATGTTTACCAGAAGGAATATACTCGTAATCATTTTTATGATATATATAATATATATATATATATATATATATATATATATATATATATATATATATATATATATATATATATATATATATATATATGTATATATATATATATATATATATATATATATATATATATATATATATATGTATATATATATATATATATATATATATTGCATTTGCTGCAATCCCCAATATTTACAAGTTTGAATTCCAACTAGTCAGCAACGACTACCTCTCTCTCTCTATATATATATATATATATATATATATATATATATATATATATATATATATATATATATACGTATATATTTTTATTATTATAGAAACAATATAACAAAAAAATAAAATTTTACGACTCTCATCCATCCTAATGCAAAAGCTCGTAGATCCGTTTTTCTTTCATTGAAAGTTAATTTTTTTCCAAATTTAAGCGATTTCTTTGCTTACTTTTTATTTGGGCTATTGATAAAAATGTCAACTCGCACAAATACAAGGTGGCAAATAGATTCAAACACTTTAAAAAGAAAATTTTATAGAGAACACAAATATAGAAAATAAATTTAGGCACTTGCATTTAAAAGAAGAAAGTTGATCGTACTTCCGGTTAAACCGAAATTGATTTTGAGGTTGTGATAATGTCGAAAAAAAATCAATTGATGTTATAATGGTAATGGTAAAGTAATGGAAAAATTAATTAACTCACAAATTCTTAAGTACTTGGAAAAACACAAAATTTTGCATGACAGGCAGTATGGATTTCGCCACAAAAGATCTGCAGCAGATCTTCTTTCCTTCGTATCACACTGCTGGAATAACTCTTGAGTTTCTAGGTGAGTCCCAGATCGTTGCTCTTGATATATCCAAAGCTTTTGACCAGGTCTGGCATGCCGCACTTATCTATCTGATCGTCGTATATCAGTTATTGTGGACGGCCATTCTTCAAGCTTTTACCAAGTAAATGCTGGAGTCCCTCGGGGCTCAGTTCTGGCACCAACATTGTTTTTTCTTCACATTAACGACCTTCTCTCGTCCATAACTAATTCCATTCATAGTTTCGCCGACGATAGCACCCTTCACTCCAGTTTTCAGGTTCCTAAACCCATCACTAAACCTGACTTGGAAAACAAACGCAGAGCGATGCAGATATCTCTTTCGCAGGATCTTATTATAATATTGGATTGGGGCGCCAAAAATCTCGTCCATTTTAATGCATCCAAAACACAATCATGTTCCTTGTCGCGAAAAGAGTCATTAAATACTCATCCTTTACTTATGAGCGGCCAAGTTTTACAGAGCAAAGACACCTTCAATCTGGTGAGCGTCACATTTGAAAGTAACCTTAACTGGCATAAACACATTGTATCTATAGCCACGGTAGCTTCATAAAAGCTTGGATTTCTCTTTCGAGCCAAAAAGTATATCTCCCTTTCTAATTTGTACACTTTATATGTGTCCCTAATCCGACCTCCCTTGGAATATTGTTCTCATATCTGGGGCATGGCATCCCCGACAACCCTAAGCATTCTTGATTCTATTCAAAGAAGAGCTATTCGTCTCAGTAATGATCCTTCACTTACAGAAAGGCTTCCCTCTCTTCTCTTCCCACCAGAGAAACTCGTGATTCCGCCCGTATGCATCCCTATACGGTCCAACTGGACAGACCCCGAACTTCCCACTTTGTTCGTTCTTTTATCCCTAGAGTTTCTAGATTGTGGAACGTGCTGCCCGTGGAGGTTTTTCCTTCCCCCAAATCTTCAAGTATTTAAGTCCCGTGTCAACAAACTCCTTCTTACCTCGCTTAAGACACCCATACGGTACGTTAGTTTTTAGGCTTTTAGCCTTCGTGGTTTGTCCAAAGATAAAAAAATATATAGAGTAATACCATAATTTTTTATAAGTCTAAAGAAAAATTGGGGGTGTAACAACATCCTGTGTTATTTGGTATAGGTGTACTCGTTAAATTCTATAGTTGAATTTGTTATTCTTGTTAGCGTTGAATTCAGGGGGTGGGTGGTCCGGGGGATACCTACTCCGCTGCAGAGCTAAAAAATCCTCTTTGGAGAAATTTGCTGTCCTGTTTTTTTGCACTTTTTTGTGGGTAATAAGTAATTTATTTTTGGTAACTTCAGGATCTTCCAGGAATATTAAACACCCCCTTCCGGAAAAACAATTTTGAATTCAACACTGGTTTTTGTTCTGATAAATTTAATCTAGACTTATCCCGCTCTATTTATTCAGAATTCAAAGTTCATATTAGTTAATTTGCTGATAGATACGGCTAAAGTTATACAAAATTTATTTATCTTGCTTGTAACTTTAATTAAATGTACAAAGTATAAAGCAACTAAATAAATAGTCTAATTTACCATTTTTTATATTTTAACAGAAAATTGGTAAAATTTAAGTTTTATTAAACATCACTTATTTTAACTAATGCTACATTTATTAAAATTAAGTTACTAGTGTTAATAGAAGCAAATGTTAAAAAATATTGGTTTATTTAAATACATACGTCAAAGCTTTATATCAGAGAAAAAGCAAACTAACCTGTTACATTAACAGAAAGCATTAAAAAATGATTTGTTTTTAATATCTGTCGTTGTGATGTATAATCCTCTAAATTAAAAATTGAATATAGTGTTTATAAAAAAATAGCTGAAAAAACTAATAAAAATTTACTGCAAAATCAATAATTGATTTTAATTTCTCGTTTTTTTCGCTATACAGCGTGTCCGCCTAAGTTCTCTAAATATGGGAAACTTTTTTATTATTAATTTTACGAAAAAAGTTATTCTTTAGAAAAAGGTTCTGCATTTTTTAAAACCTAAAAAGCAATTTTTAGATCTTCATTTGTTTAATTAGTATACGAGATATTTTTCGGGAGAAAAATTTGAATTTTGTTCAAGAGAAAAGTACCCTTATTTATAAAAATTTTAAAAAGTATTATAAAGGAAAAATGTTTAAAAATTAATCCTAAATATGCAAACTCATTTATTTGCAAGAAAAAATATACTTTTAAATTTTTTATAAAAAAACGATAAAAATTTAAATTTGTACATTTGTAAATACTTATTTTAAAATGTAATATCTAAAGATAGCTTAAGAACTGTCAAAAGAGCGAAAAGACACAGAAACACTCGTTATGGCATAAAAAATTGAAGAAAAACTTTTTTCTTGTAATTAATTTAATTAATTTCTAAAAATTTTCCTTAATAATAATTTTCGATATTTTTAAAAATAAGGGTACTTCCCTCCGAAAGAAAATTCATATTTTTTAAGATACCTCGTATACTACTGAAAAAAAAAATGAACATCTAATAATTGCATTTTTGGTTTTAAATCATGCAAAACTTTTTACAAAGAATAACGTTGTTTTGTAAAATTAATAATAATAAAAAGTTTTCCATATGTAGAGAACATAGGGGGACACACTGTAGAAAAAGAATAAAGTGATGTTAGACATATTAGAGACATTTTGCACCTCTTAAAATAACAGACGTTTTTTGGCCTCCTTATGGTTATCGTTATTAAACATAACGATTACGGCAGCAGTTTTAAACAGAGATTTTGCTGCCTCTTTTAAGAAATTTATTTTGCGTCTGCGCTTTCGACACATAACCTTATTTTTGCCTGCGGTTCACCGATTTTAAAGTTAACGAAAAATTAGTATTTACTTTTATTTTTCATAAGATATAAATTGATATTTAAATATATGCAAACAATTCTGTTGATTTCGTTTTTTAAAGTAGATGCAAACAATACAGTATAAGCAAAACACAAAAAGTAAGGTTAGGTTTGGTAGTAGAATAAAAAGCGAGTGTGACAGATTGTAACATCTAAATTAATTACTGATTTAGAATATCCGTAAAAGTGCAAGTCCGTTTTAATTTCTTAACACTATTTGATTTTTATTACTGCTATAGATTTTTCGCTAATTAGAGCCTAGGTATAAATGATATTTTAATTAATACGACATTAAAATTTTAACCTTTTAAATAATTGATATTAAAATTTCTACAATCCGGCAACCACGCAGTTCAACAATAACGATAACGATAACAATAAGCTCTTCGGTATTCATCCGTAATTAAAGGAGTCCGGTATGGTTAATAAAGATAACAGATCATGTTTGCGTTACTGCGCAGTCTCAGAATAACGTTAACCACAACGGAATGGCAAAATAAGGGGTGCTAAATGTCTCTATTAAATCACGAGTAGGTATAAGTTAACTGAAAAAAAGTTTTAATTGTTATTTCAAGTAGTCTTTGTTTGGAAATACGCTAAAACGCCAAATAGTTTCTGGAATTGGACATTTCAATACATGAATCTGTCAAATCAATATACAGGGTTAGTAAAAAGCACTGCAACTCCCAAATCTCCGCCAATTGATTTTTATCTTAAGAACGAAAAAAAAATTACAAACTTTTCTATATATTTTCTGATGTAGACTTTTTCCCCAAAAATTCCTAATAACATTTTGTAACACCCTGTAGATTATTAAATAAAATTTAGCAAAGGTTTTTTTTCAGCTGCATTCCAACACGTCCGAGAAAATATCGACGATTTAGATGGTAAGAACGGAATTAATGAGACTGACTTAATATTCCTCAAAGGACTGATGGATATTCCCGTCCTAAAAAATTTGGTAAAGGTAAGAAAAATTATTTTTAAAATATTTTTTAAGAAAAGTTAGTCAGACAAGAATGGCCAGTCTAGAAGAAGGTCATTTTTTTCGAGATCGGACAAAAATCTACATATTTCGAATACGTCTTCTTTACCCAAAATGCATTATTCCTGTAGATAGAAGGCGTTGCTATGAAATGTACATTTCCGGCCATGTTCGGGAATATTTTTTCCGGACGTTCACCTTTTCTATGCTTTCAATATTTACTGATGATGTTTATCAAAGTCAATTAACAATACATTACAATATAATACCATAGATAAGAACATATTATACCATGAGCAAATATTTATAATCTTTATATTTTAAACTAAAAAAAAAAATATTTTATACCACCCAAAACGAAAACTAAAAAAATATTTTGATCGACGAAAAAATAGCATGTGCAACTGGTAGGAAAATCATATCAATCCAATAACAAACCCTGGTTTTTCAAATCTTGTGATAAAGCTAAAGTTTTAAAAGTTTAGGCTCACAAGAAGTTTTTAAATACTGGATTGAGTTGTCCGTTACTTTGTGATAGTCCATTTTAAATTAAAATGAGACAAATTACTTTGTTTTCTATCACTATATTTATCAACATTGTGACTGCAGTTTCGAAGCTTTGCTACATTTTCAAAACTTTCAGTTTGAAAATGTAGCAAAGCTTCGAAACTGCAGTCACAATGTTGATAAATATAGTGATAGAAAACAAAGTAATTTGTCTCATTTTAATCACAAGAAGTTTCTACAGAATCCTAGTTCAGAAAACCGACAGGCCAGCATTGAAGCAAGAAACTACTACAATCAAACAATTTCTGAAGCCAAAGACTCCTTCGACAATCGTATTAAAAACAAAGTTTTTCTTGCTCAAATGGCAGCAAATCTTCCTGGTCCTTTGCGAAAAACATAAGTAGAAATTGTTGTACCAGTTCTTTTCCACCACTAATTTTGAAAGATAAAATTATTTCTACCGCCAAAGGAAAGGCAGAATTATTTGCTAAACAATTTGCTGCCAATTCAACCCTTGACCCTCCCGTCAATCATCCAATTCCAGCGGTTTAGGTGAAACACATTAAGCGTATCCTCTCTTCCCTTAACACCAAGAAATCGTCTGGGCTGGACGGTATACCAGCAGTCGCTTTAAAAACAGGTGCTCCAGAACTTGCACCAATCTTAACTCGGCTCTATCGAATTTCTTACGACACAGGTATCTTTCCGGAGAGCTGGAAAGCGTGTTTAACCTATTCCCAAGAAAGGATCTAAATCTCTTCCATCTTACTATAGAACAATTCCAATTCTCTCAGTTCTTTGTAAAGTAATGAAGAAAGTAATTAATTCACAAATTCTTAGGTATTTGGAATAAAACAAAATTTTGCATGACAGGCAGTATGGATTTTGCCACAAAAGATCTACAGCAGATCTTCTTTCCTTCGTATCACACTGCTGGAATAAATCTTTTGAGTTTCTAGGTGAGTCCCAGATCGTTGCTCTTGATATATCCAAAGCTTTTGACCAGGTCTGGCATGCCGCACTTCTTAATAAACTTCCCTCCTATGGTCTTTCAACTAAACTCTGTACTTGGCTCTCTAATTATCTATCTGATCGACGTATATCAGTTATTGTGGACGGCCATTCTTCAAGCTTTCACCAAGTTAATGCTGGAGTGCCTCAGGGCTCAGTTCTGGCACCAACATTGTTTCTTCTTCACATCAACGACTTTCTCTTGTCCACAACTAATTCCATTAATAGTTTCGCCGACGATAGTACCCTTCACTCCAGTTTTCAGGTTCCTAATCCCATCACTAAACCTGATTCGAAAAACAAACGCAGATCGATGCAGATATCTCTTTCTCAGGATCTTAATTTAATATTGGATTGGGGCGTCAAGAATATCGTCCATTTTAATGCATCCAAAACACTATCATGTTCCTTGTCGCGAAAAGAGTCATCAAATACTCATCCTCTACTTATGAGCGGCCAAGTTTAACAGAGCAAAGACACCTTTAATCTTGTGGGCGTCACATTTGAAAGTTACCTTAACTGTGTCCTTTTTATATATAAAAAAATTTAAAGTCGGTAAACAAACGCCGGAAGAATACCGTAACATACACACACACAAAAAAACATACTGACAAATTGAAAACCTCCTTCTTTTTGAATTTGGGTAAAAATGGGCAAAAATGTATCTAAAATCCATTTTTAATTGTTTCAATTTAGTGTCCTTCACACATAAAAATAACCATGCAATTATACATTTTTACGCCCATTTAAAAATAATGATAATGAGTCATTATAAAGGTTAAACAAGTGGGTGTCACATAACACAAAGAGTGCAGTGTCATCAGCAGCCGATCTGATTAATCTGGTGACCCCGTTTCGCAAATGATTTAATTATGAATTCGGCATACCAGAAAGCTTGCATTATGCAAAATTGCCATGTTGGCAAAAAGGCTAAAAATAGACTGAAGGAAGTACAAGAGTCTCTTGAAGTTATTAAAGTTCAAAGTAAGGTAAAAGTCAAAGAAGATTTTTATGGTATCTAATAGGAATAATTTTACATTAAAAAGAATAATATACAGGGTGTTTGGAAAAATGTGGAAAATTACCAGGATATGAAATAGACATGTAAAAATAATACTGCAGGTTTATATGGGTCAATTAACTGCTTTTGGTCCAGGTTTTGAATTTTTTAAATTTTTATGAAGTTTTTCTTGTAGTATTTATTTATTTTAAATAATGGGTATTTACACCCTTAATTGTATTTTGCAATGAGCAGAGTACTTTTAACAGTTTTAACGATAAAACCAGAAAAATCCACATTAAGTGCGTCTTATGTACAGATAATTCAAACCCACACCAGAATCATAAAGCAGAGAACTACCAACAAAGCTAACTTACTTGTCAATCATTAAGCCATATTATTATATTCCAAGGACATTCAAATTATTCTACGGACAACCATTTAGTTATTCAAGTATAGTAAGAACATTTTAAAAGCTCAAATTCGGTACCCTTTGAAAATATTACATAAAAACATAAAAAAGGCCGCCTGCAATCGGACTATTTTATACAAAGGCGCCGCTATCCTTTACAGTGACACGCCGATACACTATGGGATAGAAATCCATTATTTTGGCCAAAAAGCAACTTTGAAATTTTAATGGGTCATGCTGTGTATTTCAAAGTAGACACTCCAAACTACATGTACGCAAAATTATAAAAGGATATGACGACTTCTATTGGGGCAATAGGAAACTGGAAAATGTATTTTAAGTAAACACAAATATACAACATTTAATCTACTTAGTTTATTATTAACCTTGTTTACTATAAAAAAAAAGAAGAGTTTAAATAATAAGAGCTATTGTTGTGTTTCCGATGCAGTCTCGCGAAGTCTCGCTACTATTGTCAAAGATTTTTTTACCTTTTTCTTTATCAGTTTTTGTACTTACAATTGCCTTCCTATACTTTTTGCTACTTCTGAGTGTAAGGACAGATACAAGATTTACAAGGTTTTCCATTTTAAAATTTAATATGTTTTGTCCTACACTGAATATCCTAAAAGATAAAAGCATTCTGATGAAAGATATGGATTCTATAGAATCTACCCAACAAGACAGTGTTTTTTATTTATTTTATACGTTAAATAATAAAAAAAAGTTGGAAAGATGTATCTCTATTACGCTTCTAAGAATAATTAAAAATTATTTTTCAGATTTGGATGGTCATATTTCCGAAACTAATTGAGATAGACACATCAAATGTAGTATTTTTTTAAATCATTTTAAATATTTTTTGGTGGTGATATAATATTTACGGTATTCCATTTAAAAAAATCATACCTATTGTTGTATCCTGTATATCATATGAGATAATAATCATCGGATTACTGATTAGAATACTACCGAATTAACCAAACAAGCTGACATTTTAGTTTATTTTGTACAATAAAAATAATAATGTTAAGGGGTGTAAATTTATAATAACATATAATAAGTTTTAGGTTTCCAAAAAGCATTTGTAATAATTTATAATATTTTTCCAGTAAAAAGCACCTCATTTTAAGTTAGATTGGTAAGTTTTAGAATTTTGACCAAAAAAATTAATTTCTATCCCATAGTGCGATGACCAGCTGCATCAACCGGCATATCATAAAAGAAATATAACAAAGGCGGCCGCGAAGACAAGCATGCCGATTTATTTGCTTTAAACTTTTTTGTGATTTTTTTATATCAAAGAGCACCGAATTTACATTTTTAAACTGTTCCTTCTATAATTGATTTTCCAAGAGACTGGGTTATCCGACGAACATTTTTAATCTTGAACCGCCTGCTAGAAAATATTTTATTTTCGGTATTTTTTAATGCCCACACTAGATAAAATACGATCTCAAACACCATAATTTAATTAACAATATTAATTACTTACGTTTTTCTGCTGGTTGTTCGATAGACACATATTAAAGCCTACCACTCTTTTTGCGAAACTTGGTTGACTGAGGCCGCAGTTATGATAAAAAAAGATTATTAGTCTTTATCATTTACCAAGAATACTGGGTTACCAACAGAATACACACTCCGTCATTTATATTTTGATTTCTCTGCAATAAGATCTATCTGTACGACACGACGGCAATCCTGTTCTGGTTAGTTAGAGTACCAAACAAAAAAAAATAATTATGCATTTTTGTCAAGATAAAGAAACAAGAACAAAAAGGGTGAAAAAAGATAAAATTTCATGAGGACCCTAAACAAGAAGTTTCCACACAAGTACAGGTCCTTGTATTCTTATCAGGCTTTGTATTTTTTTTGCATACAGAGATTTCATATATTTTCCTGAACACCCTGTTTACCTATAAAATTAAGTTATTTTAACTTCATTTTAGAACTTACCAGGTCATTATACTTAATACTAAAGTAATTACCATTAGTGACACAAAACGTTATTTAAAGTGTAGTTTAATATACTTGTTCTTCACGTAATTATACTAATTTGTTTAAGACTTCCTGTAATAAAAATAATCCAAGATATAATTTATTTATAAAGTAATGTTGTTTAACAACAAAAAGAAAAAAATATTTGAAATAAACCCAGTTTTGTTAAAACAAGTGCTATTATTACCAGCGATTCATTCTATGAATGTGTGTATAGAAGGAACAGTTTAAAACTGTAAATTCGGTGCTCTTTGATAAAAAAAATCACAAAAAGTTTAAAGCAAATAAATCGGCATGCTTGTCTTCGCGGCCGCCTTTGCTATATTTCTTTTATGATATGCCGGTTGATGCAGCTGGTCATCGCACTATGGGATAGAAATTAATTTTTTGGTCAAAATTCTGAAACTTACCAATCTAACTTAAAATGAGGTGCTTTTTACTGGAAAAATATTATAAATTATTACAAATGCTTTTTGGAAACCTAAAACCTATTATATGTTATTATAAATTTACACCCCCTTAACATTATTATTTTTTATTGTACAAAATAAACTAAAATGTCAGTTTGTTTGGTAAATTCGGTAGTATTCTAATCAGCAATCCAAAGAAATCTTTTAAAATACTTTAAAAAATACTACATTTGATGTGTCTATCTCAATTAGTTTCGGAAATATGACCATCCAAATCTGAAAAATAATTTTTAATTATTCTAAAAAGCGTAATAGAGATACATCTTTTTTATTTTTTAACGTATAAAATAAAAAAAAACATTGTTTTGTTGGGTAGATTTTGTAGAATCCATATCTTTCATCAGAATGCTTTTATCTTTTAGGATATACAGTGTAGGACAAAACATATTAAATTTTAAAATGGAAAACCTTGTAAATTATAAAAGATCTTGTATCTGTTCTTACACTCAGTAGTAGTAAGTAGCAAAAAGAAGGAAGGCAATTGTAAGTTCAAAAACTAATAAAGAAAAAGGTAAAAAAATCTTTGACAAAAGTAGTGAGACTTCGCCAGACTGCATCGGAAACACAACAATAGCTCTTATTATTAACTCTTTTACTTTTTTCAGTAAACAAGGCTAATAATAAACTAAATAGATTAAATGTTGTATATTTAGGTTTACTTAAAATACATTTTCAAGTTTCTTATTACCCCAATAGAAGTCATCATATTCTTTTATAATTTTGCGTACATGTAGTTTGGAGTATCTACTTTGAAATACACAGCATGAGCCATTAAAATTTCAAAGTTGCTTTTTAGCCAAAATAATGTATTTCTATCCCATAGTGTATCGGCGCGTCGCTGTAAAGGATAGCGGCGCCTTTGTATAAAATAGTCCGATTGCAGGCGGCCTTTTTATGTTTTTTGTATTATTTTCAAAGGGTACCGAATTTGCGCTTTTAAAATGTTCTTACTATACCTGCAATTCATTCTATGAATGTGTGTAAATGAGTCGCTGCTATTAATTTAAATTTTCATTTATTTGGAAACAAAAATATAAAACAGCTTAATGCTTAACTTATAAGTTATAAACAAGGGACAAAAATATTTATCTTAACTCTTATCGTGTTTTGCAAAAACACAAAATTAATAAGCATAACAGACGAATTTCGTGTCAAAAACACTAATTGCGACAATAAATCCACAGCGGATCTTAAATTTTAGTCGAAGAGCTGTTTAACCAAAGAAAAAAGGAAATTTTGACACGGTTGACGCGCTAGTAAGCTATTTCGTTCTAATAACAGATTCCCACTCCTTTCACACTTAAGGTAGGCGCACATACGTCGGCATCGGACGGACGGTACGGATCGGAAAAAATAGTTTTGGTGAAATTAAATGACACACACGCACATGGGTAAATAAAACCACTGGGTTAAAACCCTCCGGTAGGAATTGACTTAAATTCTTGTCAAATAACGCAATTTCTGACCTGTATCGCACATATGAAACGTTTAATTTAAGTTGCTATATTCTCGCGGGATTTTTAAATCCGGTGCAAATCGCCCGCACATAGGTGCACTGCTTCATTTAATTTTATTAAAACCATTTTTTCCGATCCGTCCGTCCGTCCGATGCCGCCGTATGTACGCGTACCTTCAGCCAGATTTGCCGGACAGAGTGATAAAAAATTCTATGAAGCCTTTGAGTTTGCCGACTTTCCGGGTTCTCAACGTGTGAAGGTCTCATAAGACTCCATACACTTCGATAGCGTCGGTTCGTCGATCCGTCGCCAGGCTCCCGCTAATCTGAAAAGACAGAAACTATACCTTTTCATATTAGCGAAAGGGCGGCGAACCAACGCTATCGAAGTGTATGGAGTCAAATGAAACCTTTCATGCGCAGAGAACGCGGAAAGTCGGCAAACTTAAAGGTTTCGTATAATTTTTATCACTTTGTCCGTCGAAACCAGCTTAGTGTGTAAAAGGCGCTAAGGGTTTTTCACCCTTAAAACATGGGTCGTCAACCATCAGCTGATGGTAGTGTTTTTAAGGACATGGGTGAAACCACATCCACACATATTTGAATGAAAATCATGTCTTTTGATGGTACCAACCGTAAATTCATGTAGGGAATTTTGAGAAACAGGTATCAGGTATCACCTATGCAACGTGTCCAAGATAAGGAGGGCCAGTATCTTGGAAATGGTAAGAGGTAAGAAGTTTGAGAAGTTTACCTAGGCCGAAGGCATTTGCCTTTTGCCTAAGTAAAAGGCATTAAAGAAAATTGTTATTGTAGGGGTAGAATAATATCGGCTTAAATTTAATCCTTCATTTAATTGACTGTATGTCTCGTCAAATCTAAATAGTTACTAACGCAAGATAAGTGAATACACGCTATTAATGATTGGGATTTCTTTTGAATGTATTGTTTTATAGGTCTCCGACAAAAACACAAATTTTACTTTAAATGAAAATAAAAACAAATCGTAAAATAAAATTAATGCTTATCAATATACTATTTACTATTAAGTTTTGCTAACAAAAAACAATACGAAAAAATTAATTCTCAAACATAAATTTACCTATAACATAACGAAAAATAACAAAAAAAGTCATAACTGCTTAAATTGTTTTTGTTTGTACCACTTTACAAAAAAGAAAAACAACAACATCTTCCGTAAAAGATAATTGAGAACAAAACTTCCACAAAATATCCCTTTAATCAAATCGCGCAAGTCACTTTTTCTAGCCGAAGGGTGCGAATACCCGTGCAAAAGGAAAATGCAAGTAAAAGTTTTCCTGCACAGAAAACTCCTGTGTTACATTTACACCTATTTTTTCATATTTTTGTGCAATTCCCAAGTGCTATTATATTTTCGTTGTTCTCCTGTGTCTTAAAGTTATTTTGTTTTGTTTTTCCTTAAAATATATTTGCCGTGCTGTGCTACCGTGTCCAAAACTGCAGTTTTTTAAACCAAAATTACTTACTATATTAGTCATGGATGTCGTTTACCCCAATTTATATTTATTGTAGCTCCATCCTTCTCCCCAATATTGCTTTAAATACAATCAAATAATCAGAAAATCCAACTTAATACAAACATAATCCATTTCTTGAGATATTTAACTCCCAAGTAACTCCCCAGACTCTCTTCATCCTTTATTTATTTCAAACTAAACAAGGACAGAACGAAATCCAGAGTGAACTTTATATAGGGGTTATTTTATCGATTGAAAACATGTGCCTTTCCAGGTTGTTTATTGTGTTACGTGCCTCAAGGGCTGATGTTTGAAATCTGGAGAATTACCGAGGAGACGGTAAGTTTTTATTTTCATTAACGAGAGTTATTTTTGGAAACATTTTGATTATAAAAAGAGAGCGATAAGACTTTAATTTCTAAACAGAACTTCCTAAATCTAGGGAGTATTTATACGATAAGCCTAAAATAGAATTTAAGTGTTTGAAGTTAAATTATACATGGTGTTTCAGAATAAGATGCTGATGTGAAAATGTGAAACTTTAGATGACTTTAGAAAGCAAAGTTCAAATTAATCTATGTTTTAAATGTCTTAAATTTTGATATACAGTGTGATAAAATATAAGGTATAAGAGGGGACTTGAAAACAGGAAAAAGGTCACTTTTATCAATTACCACATTGGAGCCATATGACCATACAGATACTTTCTTCCCTCTTTGACCCAAGAACCATGCGTCAGGCGACAGAAAATTAGGAAATCAAATTTTTTCAGAAGTGTGGAAAATATATAGATTTTTTTAATTAAAAGCGTGATAGACACTGAAAAATAAAGAATTGTCCATCAAAAAATGCATCTTGATATACAGGGTGTTCATTTAAAAACTTTCCACTCAAGTTATCTTCGAAACGAGACAGATTTGAGAAAATCGCCGAAACACGTCAAGATATTTATTGAGGGGGAACGTTTTTACAAAAAATTGGACGGCGCCCCTTTAACCTCTTAACCACCAGGGCCACCACCCCAAAATTCTTAAATGAGAAGGCGGGTCGAGTGTTACATCATTTTAAAGCTCCTGACGAGTACTTTATAACCCTAGAATATGAAGTCAATTTCTTCACCTATTACAAAATGGCGGTACTTTAAAAATTACCTAAATACCTGATTTGGATGGCCATATTTCCGAAACTAATAAAGTTAGATGTACCTAATGTGGTGTTTTCTTAAAGCTCTTTAAAGGTCTTTTCTCAAATCTGTCTCGTTTCGAAGATAACTTGAGTGGAAAGTTTTCAAATGAACACCCTGAATATGGCTCTGTACCTAATTTCATTAAAATATTTTGAATAGTATCACTAACATTTAAAAAATATATTTCTATATAATACCATCAAAATATTTTGATTGTATAAAAGTTTGTTGCCTAACAATTTTGTAAATTACATTTACAACAAAATCACGAGCAGTGAAGCGAGTAAGTTTAAAGAAATGTCATGAATGAGATTACCAAATAGCAACAAACTTGAACAAAATAAGAAAAATATTTTACCTAGAGATTTTTTAGCAAATGATATTAGACAAGACTATTTTACAAGAATTATAAGCCAGTCTTTAACCTTTAATTTGCATACAAATCGACAATGGTTATTTACCTTTTTACTTTAACCCAAAACCCAACTAAATTTTGTCACTTGTATAGTGTATCTCAAAGTATATCGGTTTGGCTTTTGACGGCAGTACTCAATATACCTGCCGACAGCAATAAAACTGCGGATCAGTAGGTATTAAAGGGCAGAACATCAGGGACGGACTCTAATAATATAAAGATTTATAATTTATTGTTTATTTAAGTAGGTATAATCTTAAAATTGCATTAAGAAATTAAATATAAGCAAAGTTTTAATAATTATAAATAACTTTATAACTATATTATCTATACGTAATTACATTTTTATCTAAATATCTAAATTTAAATCGGTTTCACTATCAGAGTCATCGTTAAGATTAATTACAATACGATTTATGTTTTTTTGTACAGAAATGTAAGAGTCCTCAATTTTTATAATGTGCTGTATTGAATTTTTCAAGCTTTCAACTGGTATATTAGTAATTACATTTTTATCAAATTTATAACACTGGGACTTAAAGTAGGTGTAACATTTTCTGCTCTGATCTTGGATTTTACTTGGTTCCACAAATGTTCTATGGGGTTAAACATACAGTGATACGGAGGAAGACGTAAGACAGTATGCCCAGCCTGTTCAGCCAAATTGTCAAATACATATTGTTTTTTAATTGCATATGAATTTAGGACTTCCAAAAGTTGCGCTTTTTGTAACTGAATTCAAAATAAATATCATTTTCTAACAAATATTTCTGGATTTCAGTTTTTGAACTGGATGAAGCTGGTGCTTTATGTAGTAGACGGCTGTGGTAGCTTGCGTTATCCCTGACAATAACACTGTTGTTTGGAATATTTTTAAAAGATAATTTTGAAACCAGTTTACAAAAGTTCTGCGCTTGTATCCTCGTGATAATCCAAGCTAGAATCCTTAATATTCTTTGCAGACAACAGCAAGCAGTTTGGGACAAATCCGTCTTCTGAACCAGCGTGTATTATGGTAATGCGTTTTCCTTTATTTGAAGGTCTGACAGTTTTGACTGGAATCCACCCATCCTTTGGATACCGTGTCGTGTTAATCGAACCATGTTTCATCAAGGTAATTTATGGATCTGTTTTCTCTCTGTTTTTTCTTCTGTTTGAAGATCATTAAATCAACAAGTGCGTAATCTGTGCGATTCCATTACTACTTGTCTTTTGTCTATTTTGCGGTATTTAAATCCCATTTTACAAACAACTCTATGGAGGGTGGCACGGCTAATATTTATATTAGTGTCGTCTTCTTTTAGCTTCGTTTTCAGTTTATCCAAGGTAGGAACAACTCCGCTTTCATAAGGACAATATATTTTCCTTTTTATTAGGTCTTGATCACTATTGTCTATACCGTCAGATCGAAAATCACTACGCTTTTTTTTTGTTCAATTCTTCACTATTAATAATATCCCTTATCGACGATATTGGAGTTTTTGTAAGTAGACAGGTTTCTTTTAAAGCTTCTTGTTTAATAAGTCCCCTACTGATTAAAGTTTCATACACATTTTTACAACTTGTTTTGCATCAAATGCAAATGATTTCGACGCGACATAGATATATGTATTCCCGTAAAACAACTTTTTCGAAACGCACAGTAAAAACGGTTATTCAACACTACAACTAAAATATTAGCAGAAATATTTATATAAATGGTCAAAACTCAAGAGATATTTATACCTGGCCCACCCCTGTCATTATGAACTCATAGGTTTGCCCAATAACAATAGGTCATAAATCATTAAAGGTTTATTGGAGTATTGCCCGTCAAAAGCCAAAGCGATATACTTTGAGATACACTATAATACCACTAGTGCTAAATTTATTTCCCGGAACAATTTAAGCACGTGCAGTGCCGTATTAAGCATTAGGCTGACTAGGTTACAGCCTAGGGCGCCATGAAAAAATACGCGCCAGACAGGGGAGTAATAGGCGCTAGACAGGGGAGTTTTTAAAGAAGTTTAGATCGGGTGGGAATTTTGGTGACTAATTTCTCTGTGAATAAGGTGCTTTGAAATGAAATAGGCGCGAAAACGCGGAAAAGAGGGAATGACCTTTTTTTTGCTCTTCACTTTTTTTTTGTGGAAAATAGGCGCTCCAAGAATTCTAGCTAGAGTGCCTCAAACAGTTAATACGGCTCTGAGCATGTGTGGTATTCGGTAAGAAAATTTCACACCAAGTTTGTGTTAAATAATATTCTTTTAAATTAATATTTGTAACTTTGACACGAGCTTTAAAATTTTACTATAAAATAAATATTTTTCATTTCACCAATTGTAGTTGCAAATATATGTAATTTTAGAGCTTATCATTGTTTATTCTTTTATATTATATATACTTTATATTACTACAGTTGGAAAAAATAGTTTATTTTAATTTTTTAGCCCCATACATTGCTTTTGTTTACTCTTCACTTATGTCTAGTACTTCAGTCTTATGATATTATTTTACTAACTGTAGTTGTATAAAATTGGCATTTAGGGTCTTAAAACCTTACATTATTTTATATTATGTTATGTCTGAAATACTACAACTGGTACAAAATAACATTTTCTTTATCTATATATGTGAATGACAGACATGACGTTAAGACAAATTCAATGTTTATGTCAAAAAATGTCCACTATAATTCGCTTCAGGGTACCCCAGACAGGAGAAAAAATTTCCGATAAATACTTGTGTTGTCATGGTAATGCAACCAAAACTACACATTTGACTGGTCAAAAAACAGTGGTGTGGAATTTTCGCTGAAATACCATTATGTTAGTTTTATTATGTTGCTTTGACATCTTAACAACATTTATTTAAAAAATGGTGGTGTCTGATGGTCTATTTCATAATGAGGAAAATAATCAGTAGAGGTTGCCATAACATTTTACCAGTGTAAAACACCCTACATTTTGGGTGCTTTAAATTAAGAGTAAATACCCATTAAGTAACTATGGTTACTGAGTTTTTAAACCAATAAAATATCATTTTTATATTGATAACCAGGGTTTCAGGCTGTTTAAAGCAACTTACTTAATACATTTTTTGTTCAGGTGTTTTTTTGACTGCCCAAAGTGTGGTAAATCTAAAAAAATTTTTATTAAAAATAAAGTCTTTATTTTATCCTACTTAAGTATTTTACTCGCGTTTCTTACCGCAAAAATAGGCGAAACAAATTTCTCCAAGCTACAAATCATTTAGATTTATTGTTCCAGAAAGCTTTCTCTCTGCAGCAAACCGTAAATGAAATAACGTAGTTACAGTCGTAACCTTTGACCTATATCTAAGGATTCAGTTATTTATGCAATCAAGCATTAGTGTTTAGGAAACAGTAATGGTGACTTTATGACATTTAAAAAAAAATCTTTTGTTTTGACACCTTAAAAACGTTTATTTTGCATGTGTAGAACCTAATTAAAGCTAATAAAAAAGGGTACTTTAGCAAGACAAAAATTGCTTTTGATTTTTTTGTGAAAAAACTAAAAAAACACCTAATATAAGTAAAATGACAGAGATTGTCTAATATTTTGGTATATTCGTTCTCATATGCAGGGCTGGATTTAAGGGGGGCAGGCAGGCCACTTGCTCGAGGCCCCGATAAAGAAATGTATGGTCCTCCACCTTTGAGAAAAGGAATTAAAGTTACATATGGATTGTTAAGGACATTTTTTTTATTCCATAGCTTATTTACTGATGAGAACCTTTTTTCTGCTCTTTAACTTTTTTGAGTACAAAAATACATCCACTTTTACTTTCAGGGCCCCCACGCCTCTAAATCCGGCCCTGCTAATATGTTTGTTTGATAATAAAAATATTACGAAATTAAAACAAAGCAGAGCTTGGTGAATACGGCCGTCGTAGATTTTTAGTTTGGATGTTTTTTTATCTTTGGACAAACCACGAAGACTTAAAGCCTAAATACTAAAGTACCGTGGGTGTCTTAAGCGAGGTAAGAGGAAGTTTGTTGACACGGCACTTAAATACTTGAAAATTTGGGGGGAAGGAAAGACCTCCGCTGGCAGTAGGTTCCACAGTCTAGAAACTCTAGGGATAAAAGAACGAACAAAATGAGAAGTTCGGGGCCTGTCCAGTTTTACCGTATAGGGATGCATACGCGCGGAACCACGAGTTTCTCTTGTTGGGTTGTGGGGGACGCCATGCCCCAGATATGGAGTTAATGTTATCAATAATAATAAACTTGAAGGTAATGGGCAATGTAATGTTTTTAATAATACTACTTTCTTGGACTTTTATTATCTTTATTTTTAACTGATAGACAACGTTTTGGATGGTACCTAACTATCTCCAACCGTTTTCAAGAGAAAACTCAGTAATCACTTAAAAACGGTTGGAGATAGTTACCATCCGAAACGTCGTGTATCAGTTAAAAATAAACACAATGAAAGTCCAAGAAAGTATTATTATTAAAAATAATTAAGTTATTAATAGAATTAGGCACAAAATATAGCTAATAGATTTTAAACATCAAAATCATTGTTGACCTGTGTAATTAATATATGTTTCCTAAAATATTATATAAATATTAGGTATTTTCTATAAATATGTTTTAATTTAAACCTAAAATTAATATTTCATAGGAATTAATCTTTTATTCCTAAATGTGTATATCTTAAAGAAACTTTCAATATTATTTTCTTTCAATAAAAACACGATTTGGAAAGTAAACCTAATTACAGAACAAAGTGAAACAAAATTGCACTGTCAATTACGTCGGCAAATGCGTCTAAATCGCTTAAAATTAATTGCAGCTTGTCCCGTGTTTGAGTCAGTCATAGAACAGTTAACGCAAAGTAAACGAATTTTTTTCTCTCTAAAGATTAGCAAAACAACCGTTAAACGAACGCAAATCTTCATTTAATCGGTCAATTGAATTAAATCAAAAGTCACCAAGTCAGGCCATCGCGGGGGCCACGATAAAGAAAGAAGTCAAGTCCCCCTCTCGCCGTGTGTGTTTCTGTTCGCTGTCTACCTTTACGGACTATCAAGTCATATTCGAACCGCTCGTACCTGTGGTACTTTTAAAAAAGCACCTGTTTTTCGTGCTTTTTAACGGGCAAACGGACTTTAAAGGGTGATTTTTTTTTTGATAAAGTGCCCATCGGTTTGTGACGCATACATTTTCAGTGATTGGGTTAAAAGTGGTACTGTGGTAGTCGCTAATGAACTTTCGAATAGTTAGTACTATATTGCAGTACTGGTCCGGTGTGTAGTGTATTGTTTACGTCATCTAGAAACTATTTATTTACTTTGTGGTGTTAATCGTTGAGATTTAGTTTCGAAAAGGTAAACATAAGTTGGATAATGGCTTTTAAGGTTGTGTGGGTCTAAGTTAACAATAATTTTATCTTATCAAAATGGAATTTTTAAGCTGTGTTAGTGAGTCATTGTTTTAAGCGCGGTTTACTTGCCACACCTGTGAAAGAGGTAAATGATAGCTTAGCGTCTTGCGGCGTGGCAACGTTGGAATACCTGAGACGGTTATTTTGGTCGTTAAAACAATTTATAATATTGTTTAACGAGTTGTATTAGGACTTTAAATGATATTTTATTTTATTTTTCAAAAAGGGAAAAACATTTTTATAATAAAAATTAAAAATCGCTGAACCAAGATCTGAACCTTCAACAATATAATTACATTTAAGATATAGGTACCTTTCTAGAAACAAGTTTTACGTTCATTTTTGAAAACAATACTTTGAGGGATTCTAAAAGTCAATTTTTTTGGCAAATTTGGGTAATTTTCTAGAAACCTGTGGCAACTCCGATTTTGACGAAATTTGGTATACGGGGGTTTTTGGGGCGCTGATCACGAATCTGAAAGAATTTTTTGGCGGAAACGTTTCGTTCTTCAGATATTCATCATCAGACTCGAAATTTAAACTAATCTCATTTTTACAATATTTCCCCTTCTTTTTGCACACAATTCTTGATTTAAAGCTAAAGTGGCACACAATATTTGATTTTCACCTTTTAAAACCCCTGTTTTGTTACGTATTTTACATGATTTTTGCATTAAATCGCATAGCTATACTTTGAATCATTTCAATCCCAGTGTGCCATGAAGCCCTATGTGTATGTATGGTTGCCGCATTATCAAAGAAAAGCCACGCAATTTATTCAAAAATAATGTAAAAACGTATAAAAACGGGGTTTTAAAAGGTGAAAATCAAATATTTTGTGACGCTTTAAATCAAGAATTGTGTGCAAAAGAAGGGGAATATAGTGGAAATAAGCTTAGTTCAAATTTGAACTTTGATGATGAATATCTCGAGAACGAAACGTTTCCGCCAAAAAACCCCGCATACCAAATTTCGTTAAAATCGGAGTTGCCGCAGGTTTCTAGAAAATTACCCAAATTTGTAATAATACCATATATCTGCTATGCCCAGTACGTGCAGTTCTATGTTTTGTTTTTAACAGGGGGTAATTAAGGGGGGATTAGAGAGGGCTTAATCCCTCTAAAACTGTCAATATCCCCCCAAATTATTGATCATTTAAAATATATTAGTGTTTTTCGGCAAAATATACTCTATAAACAAGGTCTTAAGTCTCCCCAGAAACCAGCAAATAGGTGCGCCACTGTATATTATTTTATTTTGTTGTGACATTATTTAAACATTTTTTTTTTTTTTTGATAGAGTGCCCTAAGTTTTCTTGTTTTTTTTTGTAATTTTTTTTATTTTGTAATAAAAATGCAGAAGTACGAAAAATACTATACATACTTTCTACGGATGGGCTTCAGGGGGCTTAATATGTTAGTATAGTCCTTTAACAACACGTCACTAAATTTTTATAACCCAGTTTTTAGTATTTTTTATATGACAGAGTAGGTAAGTCACTATAATCAATGAATTCTTATGTACCTATGTAATTCCGTTTTTTTTAACTATATTTTTAAATTGGCGGACATGATAACTCAAAAGTTATTGACTGATCTTCCTAAAATTTTGCACACATCTTTTTAACAATAGTACTTTCTATGTAAACCTAGAAAATTCCCGAAAAATTAAAAATATATATTATATTTTTTCAAAACAAAAACGACGAACAAATTGAGCCAAAAAGTCATTTTATTTTTCTGAAGCATTGTATTTCGGAAATTTATTTATTTTTACTTTTTGACGGATCACCAAAAAATTATGAGAAATAATAAACACAAAAACTTTTAAATTTTTAAATCACTAGAACCGATGCTAGAGTGCCCGCCGATTAAGAAGTCTGTCTACTGACCTTAGCAGAAGAATTTATCGTACAGCAACCATTTTGAATAATTAAAATAAAAAAATTCTTACAATGACTCTTTCACAAAAAAAAATCTTATAATGACTCTTTTATTTAAAAAAAAAATCATAAAAATCAATGAAAATTTAAGCATTACAGGTAGAGTAAACATCAATAGTAAAGAAGCCACGCGGTCATTAGTTCTGACTCACTTTCCACTTATCCCCTTTTTTGTTGCTCGCACACTATTTCAACGACGCGTTTAGAAAGAAATATTTGATTGCCGTCTTTAATTGTATGACGCCTGTAGTTTCTTTATAACTGGTTTTTACTCTATCTCCCTCTTACCAAAAGGACAAAGGGACCACTAAATACCATTTAAAAAAACATTCTTTATTAATATTTTAGCATGAAAAAGAATAGAATTCACAAAGGACAAAATTTATTTTGTATACAAGGTTCGAAAAACCTAAAAATACCATTATTTTTCTCCAAAGTAACTTTATTTTTATTTTTAATTAAAAAATTAAAGTAGTTTACTTTTGGAGAAAAATCATGTTTTTAAGTTTTTTCGAACCCTGTATAGAAAATCAACATTTTCTCTTCGTGAATCCTATATTTTTACAAGCAAAAACTTTTAGGAAGAATGATCTTTTGCCGAAAAATAAAGTAAAGAAAATTTAATAATTTTAAAATTATATATATTTTTTTTTACTTTAATCCTTCAACTTTAAATTTTGACATAAAATTTAATTCTCTACAACATTTATTTATACAATTTTGTCTTATTTATAAAAGTAAAGGTACTTTACTCTTGGTCAGTTTTCATATTAAATAGTTATACCTCGCCCTGGATATTAACAATCGTAACGTATGTCCTAAAAGTTTTGGCACACAATATTTATCTTGGTATACGAAGAAGCTGCGCTTGGGAGTATTTGGGGCACTTACGTCTCTTTCGATATTTAAGACCATTCCTCCTCAATTCCAACGATATCGTACTCTTCGAAGATCTGTATTGCCTAGCCAGTCTCCTCGTTGACATTCCAATCTGGTTTTTTGCTCTTCTCACCAATCTCTCTGACCTCTGTGCGGTAAATGCACGTGGTCTTCCACTTTGGGAGATTCAGACATGGTATTCCCTGCTCGCACTCCGCTATTGTTCTATAAATGGTTCTGCGTGAAATGTTTTCATTCTGGAATATTCGACAGATTTCAGCTTTGGGTATCCGCCCAACTAACTTGTAGATACTTTTTTCTTATTTCTAATTTATACGACATCTTAAAGCGAAAACTTCAAAATAAATAAATCTCAACTGACAGTAAATAAAGTAAATAAACTTTTGTTTTCAAAGGCAACTTGATTTTATTTTGTTTTTGTTAAAATTAAAGACAATGAGTTTTGTGCCAAAACTTTTAGGACATACTACGTTAGTAAAATTTTGTATTGATGAGTTTCGGACCATGCAACCAGTTTTCCTAAAAGAACGTTTAAAAATTCTAAAATGTTTGGTTCATTTGTCCTTTTATAACACCTATCCTGGGACACCGTGTATACTATTAAAGCTTTCTTTAGAAAAATAACCAGGTGAACTTTAATCTAAAAGTAAATGAGATTACTGGGTGTAGGTTGTAAGTTCAGCGTGTGTATTTCCGTTTTCAATGTTCAAAATGCATTCATAGGATTTCCGCTCAATGACGTCATTATACAAATTAGACCTATTTATCGGTCATTGAGTATATATTAATGTGTCATTTAATACAGAAATAATCTATTGTTAAAATTACTGTAACAGATTTTTTTAAACAGGGGAATTAATATTATGATTATTATTATTTATTATTTTATCCCTGAAAGGCTTACCTAATAGTTAGGGATTCCTGGACCATTTTTTCAAGTCATTACTAACAAGCTAGTTTTTCGTGAATGGCTTCATTTTGACGAGAGACGACCAACTTTTTTCCTTACAACAATTTTCGTTGGTGGTAGCCAGAGTTGGGTCGAATACTGAAAATCTGTATTCGAATACGAATACCGGAAAAAGAAAGTATGCGAATACCAAATATTTGAATACTTGGAAAAAAAAGTATTCGAATACATGAATACTCGGAATCGGTATTCGAATAGTAGAAAAAAATGTTCGAATACTAGAAAAGGAAAAAAACCGATGAATCAAAATTTTGAATACTCGGAACGTCGGTATTCGAATACTCAAAAAAAGTATTCGAATACAGAATACCCGGAATCGGTATTCGAATAGTGGAAAAAAATGTTCGAATACTAGAAAAGGAAAAAACCAGATGAATCAAAATTTTGAATACTCGGAACGTCGGTATTCGAATACTCAAAAAAGTATTCGTCGAATACTTAAAAGTATTCGAAAACAGAATCCCGAATACTAACCAAAAAGTATTCTGCAGAATATCGAATACCAAACACACAAATATATTCGAATACCGGCAAAATGTATTCTGAATACTATTTAGAATACTGAGTATTCGAATACGACCCAACTCTGGTGGTAGCATACAGGGGTAGCAGGGATTAAATATTTGGATATTACAAATATCAAAAATCAGGATGACCTACCACGCAATTTGTAGGACAAAGTGGGTGTTAAAATATAAATATTAGCTTTGTTCGCGGGTTCGATTCTGGACCGGTTCTGGGACTATTCGCATGCGTAGTGAAAAAGCAGCGTTCGCGGTTAGTAAAATCCTGAATTTTTAGTAACAGTTCTGTGTTCACGGGTTACAATGGAATCAGTTCGTTACCGGTTCGTAACCTGATTAGCAGTCCTAGGATTTTTGTTGGAACTAAAAGTTCAGTTCGGAATTTCATGCGCATTGTCGACATGGTCAGCTGTTTTCTGTTTTTGTGGTACAGAAATAAACCGTTGTATTACAGTTTATTTGTTTTTGACACTTTTTATGCGGGTTAATATACCTGTTGAATATTTTTTTATATTTTTGTGATTCTGAGCGTATATAAACAAAGGATTTTTAATTGTATTCCGTATAAATGTATGTATGCAATAAAATAAATAAAGATTTAATTAAAAAATATAGACAATATTACAAGATTGTACCATTTCTTGTTGTTTCAATTTTATCTTTAATTAAATACACATACTTATGTTAAAAACGAGAGGAGGCCGGGAATCCGTCGTCTTCCGCCGAGAGACCTCGAGTGGCTTTCGACAGTATAACAATTTACCTTTTTGTTTGAATTTAATTTTTTTTTGTGTAGTATCCAATTTAACCATAAAAATCCTAACCAAAAGGCTAGGTTAGAATACATCCTCAGCTGTATAGAAAATCGTTCGCGGTAAATAAAAATTCCGAACTAATAAATAACTAGACATGCGCTTTAAAACAATTCTAAACCAGTTCGGTTCTGGTTCAGAATCGGTTCATTACTAGACCCGCGAACAAAGCTATTATTAAATTAACAGCAAAAATAAATCAGCTGGTTAGAAGTTATTTTTCTCGACATCGTTAACCATACATATTGGTGGTAGGGGAAACCTTACATTTGTAGGACACATTTTTTCGATTTATTTAGATAATTATCTTGAAAATTAACAGAGAAAATCCATGTTTGTAATAAATTTTTATTATTTGTCAAATCAACACATTTAATTTCGGCTACTCCTGTAAGCTACCACCAACGAAAATTGTTTTAAGGAAAAAAGTTCTTCGTCTCGTCAAAATGAAGCTATTTTTTTATCTTTGGACAAACCACGAAGGCTTAAAGCCTAAATACTAACGTACCGTGGGTGTCTTAAGCAGGGTAAGAGGGAGTTTGTTCACACGGGACTTAAATACTTGAAGATTTGGGGGAAGGAAAGACCTCCGCGGGCAGCAGGTTCCACATTCTAGAAACTCTAGGGATAAAAGAACGAACAAAGTGAGAAGTTCGGGGCCTGTCCAGTTGGACCGTATAGGGATGCTCTTCACGAAAAAAATTAGCGTTAGTGTAGTAGTATTAGTAATGACTTGGAAAAATGATTCAGGGATCCCTAACTATAAATTTGAAAGTACTTTGACAGTTTTAAGAGCAATAAGGCTTCGTTTATTAATATAGAACTAAAATATTTCGCGGTAATACGTAGAGGATTTTTTTCTCTACACCTAGCAAGTTTCACATTCTGGATACACTAATGATTAATGAGCGAACAAAGTAGAAAGTTCGGGGCTTCTTTGGATTGTACGTCAAAGAAATGCATACGAATGACACCTATTGTTGTTGGTGTTTATTTATTATGGATAATAATTTTGGGGTAAACTTGACATTGGCCACAGAAGTAATCCTTATAGTACTCTTGATACGAATTGATTAAAACTGGGGCAATAAAAGTTTGTGGTTATTGGAAAACGATCCGTTTCACTATGATTATCGCTTCGATTGCCATTAAGAACAAAACATTATAAAGATTAGTTGAATTATTTTATTTACAGTTTCTGAAATAAACATATTTAAAATATAAATGATACGCTCAATGACCACGGTGTATAAAATTACGCTATGTTTAAAGAGATTTAACTTTCTATTACAATCTGTTTTAAGAACCGAGTACCCAATATGATCTTGTGTATAAATAATCATTTGACAGAAAAATGACTGTCCTTAAAAGATGATTCGAAAAATATATAATTATATTAAGTTTTGGGGCGAATCAATCAAAATGTGAAATACTTCAATAAAAGAGTTAAGTAGTACTGTATTGTGAAAGAGAGGATTTTTATTTTTTCTAGGGGCGACAACTAATTTTTTGCGCCAGGGCGCAAGTCACCCTAGAAACGGCCCTGCCTCGCGGGTAAGACCCCAAACTAAAAACGATATTGTTGTGTATTTTATTATCTAGTAAAATAATAAATAGAATTAAAACATTTAATCGGAAACTAAACATTATCAATTTATTTGATAATTAAACCCCATGTGCTATTACAGACTGTTTTTATTTATTTTTAAATGCACTTGAAAATATAAACAAACTTGAAAACTGCTGATCTAGCATAACATTACCTTCAATAAGTTTATTGTTACAGTGTAAAGCGTCATAGTAACTGATTGTAGTGGAGCAATGTGCTCCAATTTAAATTAAATAAGTGGAATTCCTTGTCTATGTTTAATCTGTTATGAATAATTTGTTTATTTTTTGAACGTGTGATATATCAAACGATGGTGTATGTTTTCAAAACAACGTGATTTATAGAAATTTACCTTACAACATAATATTATGTAGGTATATCGCAGGGAAGATAAACTTTTTAATAAGGAGAGCTCGATTTTTTTATATTTGTCCGAAAATATAGGTTATTTTTGAGACGTCACCTCTTTGCCATAATATTTTTTATTTGACAAAATAAACCAATACTTGCATACCATAAAATAAAATCACTAAAAAATCTTTAAAAAATGCATTTTACCCTTAATATCGATTTAAACGTAAATTAACTGTAAAATAATTAATAGTTTAAAAAAACTAAAAAACACGCTTTTATATGCAACCGAACTAAAAATTAGAAAATAATTTTTCATTAAAAAAATATTGTCACTTCATAGTAAAAAGCGTGGGGTGCATTTTACTATTTTTCATAACTTTTCCATCATAGATATTGGCAAATATAATAATTATAACATTTAATATATTAAGCACCCCACGCTTTTTACTATGAAGTTACAATATTTTTTTAATGAAAAATTATTTTCTAATTTTTAGTTCGGTTGCATATAAAAGCGTGTTTTTTAGTTTTTTAAACTATTAATTATTTTTCACTTTTTAGTTCGTTATATCAATTAATTTTTAAAAATAAATGTTCTCTTGAAAGGGAGCAACTATGATTTTGCCCAATATCAAAAACATTCCTATTCTCACTATATTCCCCGTCTTTTTGCACAAAATTCTTAATATAACAGTAAATTAGAACATACTATTTCATTAAGCAGCAAAAAGAAAATAACCAGCCCCTTTTTTATTAGTTCTGTGCCCCTGTATATCAAATTTGGTCAAAATGGGGGTTGCTCCAACTTTCGAAACAATTACCCAATTTGCATAAATAAGACAAATATTTTTAAAATATTACCTTTTTAAACTAAATTATAGGTTATGTGATTTAGGAACTATTTTGCTTACGAATGATTATTCTGGCTGCGGAGGACCATGTTAATTATTTATTTGCTTCTTGTATTTCAATTAAAGTGTATACTTTGTTTTTAATAGCTTAGTTAACTGATTTTTTCAACTTTAATTTCACATTAAAGGAATTTTAGGTTATGTTATGACTGTGAATTTTGTCAGATGTCAGTTGGTAATACAGATTTCTGTTTTATGACCGCCTGTTTTAAAAACAAGTGAAGGTTATTCGTTCGTTAAAAAAACAGATGAAGGTTATACGCTCCCGGAACGAATACGTTCAGCGAACGAATGAGTTCAATTTAGCAGAATTGAGCCCCTGTCCCCAACCCGTCGGCAAATGTTGTCAAGTTCGATTATTCAATTGTCTAATCTGGCGCATCCGCCAGAACGTACGATTTTTCACTTTTCCGGTTTTCCTGGAAAATGCTGGAACTTAACGGGATACTGTTTTTAAATTATTGCATCTTCATCGGTCCTTGATACGTGTGCAAAGTTTCAAAGAAATCGAATAGCTGGAAGTTGGTTAAAATTAGGCTCAAAGATTCCGTTACATAGATAGACAGATGGATAGATAGTTACAACCCAAGTTAATAAAAGCGTGTTAAAAATATCCAAAAGTCAGTGACCCCTGTTTACAGGTTTTAAAATTCTCTGTAACTGCAGTACCAATAACTACTTAATTTAACTATAAACAATAAAAACTAAACACTTATGAAACTTTAATAGAATTTTTCTCTAAAATAATTAGGGAGCCAATAATTGACCCCATAAAAATTACATGGGATTTCCTATGTCCCGCCCGGCGATGCATCACCTGGTACCTATAGGGGTCTGTAATAAGCTCAAATGTGCCATTAATTTTGTGATTAAACTATTTGTGAGCTTTAATTTAAAATAAATTGGTCCCCAAGTACGATTATTTCAAAGCTCTTTCATACGACTGTATTTTTATTGACCAAAACTAAATATCATGTTCTTAGACTTTCTTATATTTAACTTCCTTATTTGTGACAAAAAATCCCTGATATTGTGAAAAATGATTTATGGTTGGCTTTTAAAGAAATAACAACAGATAGTACATGCCAAGAAGATAATGTATGATTAATGACGTACATATACAGGGCGATCACCTTAAAGAAATAAATTATATGTTTTAGGTTTTAAAATTTAAAACTAACAAAAAAAAATTCAGGCATGGATTATTATATCATTTTTTTTTGGATAATCCACGAAGGCTGAAAGTCTAAATACTAACGTACCGTGGGTGCCTTAAGCAGGGTAAGAGGAAGTTTGTTAACACGGGACTTAAAAACTTGAAGATTTGGGGGAGAAGGAAAGACCTCCGCAGGCAGTAGGTTCCACAGTCTAGAAACTCTAGGGATAAAAGAACGAACGAAATGGGAAGTTCGGGGCCTGTCCAATTGAACAGTATACAGATGCATGCGCGCGGCACCACGAGTTTCACTGTTGGGAGCTGCAAGAGGAGGGACTATACTGGATAATTCGTCGGAGCAGAAGCCGTAAAAGTATCTATAGAAGACCGATAGATCTCCACAGCTCGACGATGGGCAAAAGAGGGTAGTCTTTGAGTAAGTAAAGGATCATTAATAAGACAAACAGCCCTTCTTTGAATGGCATCAAGAATCCTGAGGATTATAGGGGATGCCATTCCCCAGACATGAGAACAATATTCCAGAGAGGGTCAAATTTGGGACACATACAAAGTGTATAAATTGGAAGGAGAAAAATACTTTTTGAGAGAAATCTAAGCTTTTTGAAACTGCCGTGGCTATAGATACAATGTGTTTATGCCGTTAAGGTTATTCTCAAATGTGACGCCCACAAGGTTAAATGTGTCCCCGCTCTTCAAAACCTGGCCACTCATAAGCAAAGGATGAGTGTTAATTAAAAAGTATATGCAGGGTGTAATTTAGATGATGGCTAAAAATAAATAATATGATTCCTTAGCTTATTTTGGGAAGAAAAGTTTTTATGAACATATGTCTTAAAGGTCTTAACTTTTAGGCTACAGGGTGTTAAAGTTATAAGAAAATATCGTTTTCTTATCATAACTTTAAAACTCCTTAAGATATTTTCATAAAATTTAACATACACCTACTATGCGCCAATGAGCTTTTTTGATGTAGAAGTTTTTTAATTATTTTTTTCAGTGGCGTCCGTACGGTATGTATACTGTTTTTTTTTAAATATGATACGCCATTGCTTTTGTTTAAATAAAATTTATTTTTAAAATGTCCATTTATTTTAAAACAAATTTGACCTCTTGAGCTTTTTTTGTCGGATGGACCGTTTTTACGTAAAACAATAAAAACCGTTTTTGATGCATTTTTGGTATAGCGAAATTATTTTAAACTAGTAGCCTTGGGCTATTTTAGTGCATCAGACGAAAAAAGTTAAGAGGTCAAATTTGTTGCAAAATAACTCAGGATATAAAAACAATTTTTATTTTTGGAAAAAGCAATGGCGTACCATATTTCTTTTTTGCAAAATGGTCAGTATTCATCCCGTACAGACGCCGCTAATGGAAATATTTTAAAATGTTCTATGTTAAAAAATTCCTATTCGTGCTTAGTAGGTTTGTGCCAAATTTCATGACAATATCCACAACAGTTTTAAAGATATGATAAGAAAACGATTTTTTCCTAAAAAATCAAGACTCTGTAGCTTAAAAGTTAAGACGTTTAGGACATATGTTTATATGATCTTTGCTTCCTAAAATAAGCTAGGAATCATACTCTTTATTTTTAGCCATCAATTAAATAACACCCTGTATAGCAACTTTTTAAAATACTATTGGATCCCCAAACTTGAAATCCGTGGTCCCTCTCAATACAGCGACAATAATTGTTTGATTGCCTTTTTACTTTTTTCTATATGAAATGGACTATATCTATAATAGATAATATAACAGTAAATTAATTAGATAGCTTGTAAAATAGATTTTTTAATTTTAAAAATGTATGACTCATAAGATTAAACGGAGCACCGAGCCGAGCATATATTTAAATTCGGCAAGTTACAATATATATTAGCTTTGTTCGCGGGTTTGATTCTGAACAGGTTCTGGGACTATTCGCATGCGCAGTGAGAAAAGCAGCGTTCGCGGTTAGTAAAATCCTGAATTTTTGGTAACAGTTCTGTGTTCGCGGGTTACAATGGAATCAGTTCGTTACCGGTTCGTAACCTGATTAGCAGTCCTGGGATTGTTGTTGGAACTTAAAGTTCAGTTCGGAATTACATGCGCATTGTCGACATTGTCAGCTGTTTTCTGTTTTTGTGGTACAGAAATAGACCGTTGTATTACAGTTTATTTGTTTCTGCCACTTTTTATGCGGGTTAATATACCTGTTGAATATTTTTTTATATTTTTGTGATTCTAAGCGCATATAAACAAAGGATTTTTAATTGTATTCCGTATGAATGTATGTATGCAATAAAATAAATAAAGATTTAATTAAAATATATAGACAATATTACAAGATTGTACCATTTCTTGTTGTTTGAGTGAGTGCCTTTCGACAGTATAACAATTTACCTTTTTGTTTGAATTTAATTTTTTTTGTGTAGTATCCAATTTATCCATGAAAAATCCTAACCAAAAGGCTAGGTTAGAATACATCCTCAGCTGTATAGAAAATCGTTCGCGGTAAATAAAAATTCCGAAGTAATAAATAACTAGACATGCGCTTTAAAACAATTCTAAACCAGTTTGGTTCTGGTTCAGAATCAGTTCATTACTAGACCCGCGAACAAAGCTATTATACAAAAAGCAAAGAAAATTTCGAAAGCCACAAAATTTAAAAAAGTTTTCTTCTAAGACAATATTTTATTTGTATTGCTATGATATGTTTAAAATAAATTCATCAGTAATAATTATTTAACATAAATAAATATTACTCAGGTGTCACAGAACAAATTGGTGAAATCATCTTAATTTGGCTAACAGCTGGTGGGAAGTTACTTGGTTGTTACCGAATGGCTCGTGATTGACCTCATTTTACATTTTTAAGTAGCCTTGCGATTTCTTTAAATAACAGCAATAAGTTTTAAAATTCTGTTTGTTGCTGCACAAAAGTATGTATTAAAAGATGTTCAAAATAGGAAGCAATATTTTTGTACCAAATTCTTCCAAGCTTGAATTCTAATTATTTTAAGATTTGCTCGTAAAAAGCTCTTTAAGATAAAAATTTTGAGAAGTACCTAAATGTTCTTGTAATATACTAGATACTTATTATAAACATTTGCAATCCCTAGAAATAATGCATCAAACTTAACCAAGCTGTTTTATATTACAACCAAGGTTAGTTTATATTCATAAGGTTGCGACATATCCTCAACTTTTAGGCGGTTCGAGGTCGGGGACGCAAGGAAGGGCACTCCACGGAGAAAAGTTGGCAAGACTGGGTAAAATCAAAGCTGATGATCAATCCAGTGGCGTCTAGAATTTGCGCATTTTATTTTGCATTGTTTTGATAGTGATATTTGTTGAAATATGTTATTCCATATGTTTTTTATTTAAAGTAAAAGAATTTACAACTTAATAATAATTAAAAACTGTTGTGTAAACGGTTGTTCTCCTAATACAATAAACTGTATATCTCCGGCACTGAACAACATGGCCGAAAAATGGGAGACGTGACGTCATAACACTTCAAAGCAATATGTCCGAATGTGGTAACCCTATATAAATCGATTTTGAACCTACGCAACTTATAAAAATATTGACTGTGCAAAAAAAAAAGGCGATTTGTAGTGGTGCGATGGGTGGATTTATTTCTAGATTAAAAGCACAAATGATTTTTCATCGCCAAGCTCTTGCGATCAAACCTTGCCACAAGAATACAGTCAAGTTCTTAACAATATTATAAAAACTGTTAATTTCATAAAAAAAAATACGTTGCAGACAAGGTGATATCGAATTATTTGTGAAGATATGGGGGCACTTTTGGGAGCACTTCACCAAAATTTATTGTACCATGCAGAGATTAAGTGGTAGTTAGGAGGCAAAGTACTAACCAGAGTTATGAAGTCTGGCTGATTTTTAATATATTTACAGCAGTCCAGGTCTTAGTAATATAATTTTTGTGACTCAGAATTCCTTTTGAAAATGTCTTTACTGCCAAAGAAATACATACAATACACCTGGAATGTAAATGATATTGGTAGTACTACTTCAGGCAAGAAATATCGAAAAAACTAAGCAATGGTGGATCTTAAATCCATTTTTAACAACAGCTGTGAAAGTAAGTAAAGAAAATCTGCTGTAATTATCTGCCAATGACATGTTGGACTCGAAATTTAAGTCTGCCAATTTAAAACCTTTTAGTTAAAAGAAAAACAGGAATTACCAACTGAAGCTGTAAAGTGTTTTGATACCATTTGCCACCTCGTATTTGTGTCAATTGACATTTTTATCAACGGCCAAATAAAGAGTAAGCAAAAGAAATCGTTTAGATTTCGAAAACAACTTTTAATGTAGCAAAACCGTTCCATAACCTTGTCGTTGGAACGGATGAGTAGTTGTAAGATTTTATTTTATTTTTTTTTTTTTGTTAATTTGTGTCCATTAACATGCAAATATTTACTAGTGGATTTCTTTTGAGTAACATATATATAGATAAATAATAACTTTGCAAGGGCTAATTTACGGAAATACTAAACCGATCATTAAAACTCTTTTACAACTAGAAAGCTACACTATTTGAGTGATATAGGCAATATTAATTAAACACATATTAAAAAAAAACCAAACGTATATCAATCTATACTAATTTTATAAAGAGGTTATGCATGTGTAAGTACCGGTGATCCAGTGGTGGAATGCTCTTCTTTTTTTATATTTTTTTTATATAAAAATGGATAAGAAAAAAACAACGAATTAACTTATTTTTAGTAGTTTTTTTGTCGATATTCATTTATACTAAATTTATAAATAAAGAGGTAAGGTTTGTAACTATGATTGTTTGTAAGGGCATTTCTCGGAAATACTGAACCGATCTTAACAACACGCGACGCCCCTGAAAAGACACTGCGACGCTTCAGGGCGTCGCGACGCACAGTTTGGGAAGTCCTGGGTTAGTACCAATGTTGACGTCCTAAAACGGACTGCCCGAAACGTTGTGAGAATAATTAAAAATACTTTATTAAAAATTTAAATTTTTTAAGTATCACAAAATAGGAGATTTATCTTAAAAACTACCGAATTCCACTCACTTTTGGTTTAATTTTAAATACTATTTCTAGGTGTTGTGATTGTTTTAATCATTAAAATAAAATAATAGAAATACAATATTTATAATAATTACTTTTATTGGTAAAAAACACAAATTAATTTCTCAAGTCGTACCATCTTTATTTTCTTTCCTATATATTTTTAACAAATTGCCCTATTCGGTACCCTGCTGACTGCGAACCCAAACAAAGAACCCTCATAAACACCTGACTTCCTTTCAGCCCTATCATCATATTTTCTACCTGTGTAGGGTACACCATTAAGGGTTTCACTTGACTTGTGGCTTTTAAAAGTCCGTTGCGTGAATTTTGATTGCGTCAGTCTTACAGGTAGAATAACAATTATTTCCTTATCAAAGAATACGTGGCTTTTATGGGCAGAAGCCAGGGTTGTATTTAAAATATTTTACAAGAAAATATATAAGTAATGGTAAATTATTTAGTCGTTAAAATCAAATAAAAGAAATCATAAAAGTTATCAAGTCCACGTTGACTTTTTTAACTTTGGACACTCCACGAAGGCTTAAAGCCTAAATACTAACGTACCGTGGGTGTCTGAAGCGAGGTATAGAAGGAACAGTTTAAAAATGTAAATTCGGTGCTCTTTGATAAGAAAAAAAAATCCCAAAAAATGTTTAAAGCAAATAAATCGGCATGCTTGTCTTCGCGGCCGCCTTTGCTATATTTCTTTTATGATATGCCGGTTGATGCAGCTGGTCATCGCACTATGGGATAGAAGTTAATTTTTTTGGTCAAAATTCTGAAACTTACCAATCTAACTTAAAATAAGGTGCATTTTACTGGAAAAATATTATAAATTATTACAAATGCTTTTGGAAACCTAAAACTTGTTACATGTTATTATAAATTTACACCCCCTTAACATTATTATTTTTATTGTACAAAATAAACTAAAATGTCAGCTTGTTTGGTTAATACGGTAGTATTCTAATTAGTAATCCGATGATTATTATCTCATATGATATACAGGGTAGGACAATAGGTATGATTTTTTAAATGGAATACCCTGAATATTATATCACCACCAAAAATCTTTTAAAATGCTTTAAAAAAATACTACATTTGATGTGTCTATCTCAATTAGTTTCGGAAATATGACCATCCAAATCTGAAAATTAATTTTAAATTATTCTTAGAAGCGTAATAGAAATACATCTTCCCAACTTTTTTATTTTTTAACGTATAAAATAAATAAAAACACTGTTTTGTTCGGTAGATTCTGTAGAATCCATATCTTTAATCAGAATGCTTTTATCTTTTAGGATATACAGTGTAGGACAAAACATATTCAATTTTAAAATGGAAAACCTTGTAAATTATAAAAAATCTTGTATCTGTCCTTACACTCAGAAGTAGCAAAAAGTAGGAAGGCAATTGTAAGTACAAAAACTGATAAAGAAAAAGGTAAAAAATCTTTGACAAAAGTAGCGAGACTTCGCGAGACTGCATCGGAAACACAACAATAGCTCTTATTATTTAAACTCTTTTACTTTTTTAGTAAACAAGGCTAATAATAAACTAAGTAGATTAAATGTTGTATATTTATGTTTACTTAAAATACATTTTCAAGTTTCCTATTACCCCAATAGAAGTCGTCACATCCTTTTATAATTTTGCGTAGGTACATGTAGTTTGGAGTATCTACTTTGAAATACACAGCATGAGCCATTCAAATTTCAAAGTTGCTTTTTGGCCAAAATAATGGATTTCTATCTCATAGTGTATCGGCGCTTTGCTATAAAGGATAGAGGCGCATTTGTATAAAATAGTCCGATTGCAGGCGGCCTTTTTAAATTTTTTGTATTATTTTCAAAGGGTACCGAATTTGCGCTTTTAAAATGTTCTTACTATAAGAAGGAGTTTGTTGACACGGGACTTAAATACTTGAAGATTTGGGGGGAAGGAAAGACCTCCGCGGGCAGCAGATTCCAAATTTTAAAAAATCTAGGGATAAAAGAACGAACAAAGTGGAAAGTTCGGGGTCTGTCCAGTTGGACCGTATAAGGATGCATACGCGTGGCACCACGTGTTTCTTTGCTGGGAATTGTGAGTGGAGGAATTATACTGGACAATTCCTCAGAGCAAAAGCCATGGAAGTATCTATAAAAAAGCGATGCTCAGTAGTGGTTTTAAATAGAGGAAACTACTTCTAGACTTTAATTGTGCCAAAGTCGGTCGTTTTCCTTCCTTATTTTGACATTTGAAAACAGCACTTTCAATAATTCCCTATTGTGTTTATGGTTGTACTTAAAACATCCCAGGTTACAACATGCGTAGCAATTATAGGAGCTGATTTCTGCGTTCTACTTTATGAATTCCTACGCAATATTTGTGCTGGCGCGTAGTAGTATTTTTACAGTGTTTTAAAATAAAAATTTCCTTTCAATTCTTTTGCATTTCAGCACGGTAGGGTGTTGTAGCGGAGTGTAAATTCATTATACGAATCTAAAATATTTATGAAATACCGAATTTATTTTAAAACTTTATCAACCTGTATCTTAGCAACAAAGCAACTTGGTCATATCTTCATGGGATCTTTTCTTTATAAAATGACATAACGAATCACCCCATAAAGTTTCGCACCGTGGTGTTTCCTCACCCTGTATAAACCAGGTTTTAAAATATCGGAAATAAATCGTTTTGCAATTTGCTTAATACGCATCTGACAAACTTACTAAAATAGAAGTACACAAAGTCAGGTTTATAAGGGTTCTTTGTTTAGGGAGGTTACCCAGCAGGGTGCCGAGTCTTCAGGGCGGACGATTGGATATTACCTTTTCGGTAAACAATGATATCTTGGTTCTTAAACTTAGAGGTGTTTGTTTTTCAACAAACTGAAATTTACCACCGATTTGGCACACTTAGGGCGTCCGGTGAGAGTTGGGTTAACTGCTACTGTTGAACGGACACGAAAAGCAATTGATTTATGATCGCCTGCATATCCGGCACGAATCGATGGTTTATGGGTTTATGGTCTATAATCTGAAAACCGAAAGGTTTGGAAATGGACAAACAAAGATAAATTTAGGCCACTTTGAAATTATGTTATTTATTTGGTAATTAACTCAAAAGTTGCGACAACGCCGATTTTAACCAATTTAAGTAGACGGAAATGTTTTATGGCGCTGATCAGGAATCTGAAATTTTTAGTCGAAACCAACCATGGCCGCCGGCAGGACTGACTTCCGGGGGCGGGGGGTGCAAAGTAGAAAAAAAAGTCCTCTTCCATGAATTACCGTCTATATCTTCTCTTTCCTTTTTGTTCTCTCCTTTTGCTCCTTTCCCAATAGCCAGTGCACAACATCCAAAAATGCCTAAATTTAATACTTTTTGCAAAAACTTACTACTTTTCATTTTCAAAAGGGTCCAAGCACCCTTACTCCACCCTCCCGGCGTTCATGAAACTAAAACTATTTGTCCTATTTTTCCCCCTTTCCCCCTTTTTTTTGAACATCATAATAATATTTGATTTTAACCTTTTAAAGTCTCGCTTTTTGTGTATTTTAGATGATTTTTTTATTAAATTGCGAAAGCTTCACTTTTAATTATTTCAATAGCAGTAGGCCGTATACACATGGTTACGATTTACTGCAAAAAAATGGTAAATAGTTAGAAAAACGAATGTGTGCAAAAAGGGGAATATAATGAAATCACATAAGGTTTGATGATGTATATCTCGGGGAAAAAATGTTTCCAACTTAAATTTTCAGAATCGTTATCAGCGTTCTAAAAAGCCCTGTATATACCAAAATTGGTCAAAATTATCGATGCTGTAACTTTCCAGAAAATTACTTTTTTGTGATTGTTTTGTAAGGTATTTATATCGTCGGTTTAAAGGTAAAATAGTGACATTTTATGGTTTAGGAATAACGACGCTTTTATACAAAATTTGTGATGAAATAGAAAAGATAAACAATTTTTTAAAGGCTAATATTTTAATGAAGATTTATGGATGTCTTAAATGTAACTATATAATAAATTATTTTTATAAAAAAAAATTACCATAAATACCTTCAAAATGGTCGAACAATTTTTAACAAAATGTACTTGGCACGGAGATTCCATTTTGTATATTATTTACCTAACAAAACTTGTTTTTAATAAAAGAAGGTAAAGGAAGAGATGTATTTTTGAGTTCGTATTTAAAACAGTATTTCTAGAATTACGTTAAGGCAGATTATTTTTAAATTTCTTAAAAGAATAAAGATCCAGTCTAAGGATGCGTCGGGTTTGCGCAATCAAAAGTCCTTACTAGATATAGTCCTGATAATGATGATGATTTATTATTTGCCATTGAATATATTTTAACGTTTTTAATATTTTTTTATTTTAATTTATTCCAGGTCCAAGACCGTTTAGAAGACAAACCGCCCACCCTTTCCCCGCCAGAAACCCTTGCAAGTTTAGACCTTCATAAGGATATCCATATAAGATGTTATCGATCATGGAATAGAGATGCCAGAGAATTAGCTGAGATACTTAATAGGCCGCATTTTAGGTAAATTTTATGCTTTATTTTCTCATAAATTTGCATACGAGAATTCTGACAAAAATTCAAGAAAGAATTTTAAGAAAGGCCATACAGCGGTAAACACAACGCAAATAGCAAATACGTGGAGAAGTAACACAGGGTGGTCGTCCATATTTTGATCCATTTTGATCGAGAATAACTTTAGAACAAATCTCCTATACAATTTAATAAAGTATTAAATAGAAAATTTAAGGGCGTTTTTCAAGTCAATTTTATAAAAAAGTTTAGATAAACATGTGTCCGGAAAGGCTTTGTTTATTATTATTAATATGACGTCATTTTTAAGTCATTTTTGGGCATAAGACGTCATCAGACCTAAATTATGACGTTATTTTAATGACGGGTTTTTGACGTCGTTGAAGTGACGTGCTTTGGACGTCCTTTTTTCGTCATACTAGCTCATAAAAATCTAATGACGTCATGTTTAGAAAATCCGGCAAAAAAATTTTGTGACTTATAATATGATCGTGTCAATCCAACCGAAATATCATATGACAGAAAAATAAGACTAATAATTTTACAAAATTGTAATAGGAAAAAACTCTACCGATAGATGGCGAATATTTTTTTAGTTATCTTTGTAAGTGGGTGGCAAAATATAAATGAAAACCTTGTAGATAATATGACAAAAAAAAGTTTTTCTTGTGGCATGGTTAAATTTTGGTTTATATTTAATCTTTTCCCTTTAACCGGTTTTTAGGTTGTAAACTGTAAAAACAGAATACTTATCATAAGTTTTTCACTATAAATAGAAATTTTACACATAAAAGTCGTATTTTAGTCACGCAGATAAAAATTCTTTCTCACAATTTATCTTGCTTTTGTCAAATAAACCAGCAACTTTTATGATTTAGGCAAACATACATATGTATATTTATTTTAGAGCCCTTTTGGAGTCCCACGACAAAGTAGCAGATATCACGCAAAATCCCCGACCCGATAAGAAGACTGAACCGCCGAAGTTGTTTCCGAACGGGATGACGAACGACGCCATTAGAATGGTGGGGGTCAGGAAGAAGGCCGGCGAACCCCTAGGACTCACTGTAAGTTATCTGGAAGTTTAAAGTTTAAGTTTAAAGAAAAACTGTTTATGACATACTTTACCTAAAATAAAAAATACAGTTTTATTGTCATCATTTAATCTATTTGATCAATTAAACTCTTAAGTTAAACTACCTAAAAATTTTAAAGACTCCGCAAAACTTACAATTTTCGCGGGTTTAGTAATGAACTGATTCTGAACCAGAACCGAACTGGTTTAGAATTGTTTTAAAGCGCATGTCTAGTTATTTATTAGTTCGGAATTTTTATTTACCGCGAACGATTTTCTATACAGCTGAGGATGTATTCTAACCTAGCCTTTTGGTTAGGATTTTTCATGGTTAAATTTGATACTACACAAAAAAAAATAAATTCAAACAAAAAGGTAAATTAATATACTGTCAGAAAGCTACTCGAGGTCTCTCGGCGGAAGACGAGGGATTCCCTGCCTCCTCTCGTTTTTAACATAAATATGTGTATTTACCTAAAGATAAGATTTAAACAACAAGAAATGGTAAAATCTTGTAATATTGTCTATATTTTTTAATTAAATCTTTATTTATTTTATTGCATACATACATTCATACGGAATACAATTAAAAATTCTTTATTTATATACGCTCAGAATCACAAAAATATTCAACAGGTCTATTAACCCGCATAAAAAGTGGCAGAAACAATTAAACTGTAATACAACGGTTTATTTCTGTACCACAAAAACAGAAAACAGCTGCGCATGTCGACAATGCGCATGAAATTTCGAACTGAACTTTTAGTTCCAACAAAAATCCCAGGACTGCTAATTAGGTTACGAACCGGTAACGAACTGATTCCATTGTAACCCGCGAACACAGAACTGTTACTAAAAATTCAGGATTTTACTAACCGCGAACGCTGCTTCTTTCACTGCGCATGCGAATAGTCCCAGAACCGGTTCACAATCGAACCCGCGAACAAAGCTAATATTTAATATTAGTCTCCAAGCCCGTGGCCGTGCGCTTCACCGGTAAAATGTAGGGGATGTGGTGCAAAAATTTTGTATTTAATTAAACTGCAGTAATATGAGTCAATTAAACCACGTTTTAAATTACTCCTGATCATAAATTAAATCTTAACGAATAAAGTAACACAGTTTTAAGGATTGACCACATATAGCCACTCCGAGTTCTGCACCGTAGCACGGCCGTGACTCGGTTTTGAAATGTACCGTTGTAATCAAATGCCGCTCCGTGCCTGACCACATACTTCGCACCGTATTTTAACAAGTAAACAAACATTAGTTTATTTAATTTCTCCACATATTAGTTTTAAAAAATAATAATAAGACAAAAAATAACAATGTATTTGTATTTTTTACTTACATATTATTCACAAGATGTAACAATATACTTAATTTTACACTCTTTAATACTTATAAAATCACTTTTTCTTGTATGGTTTGTTTACAACTAGTAACCTTTAACCACTAACTTTTAATTTTTATACGTAACGAACTGAAATAAAAGGCGACGCCCTTAATCTAACAGCTTGCTTCGGGAAATATCGGCGCTATTCGATCCACGTATGATTTCATTTCCTGGGCATGTTTCAAACCGAACAAGACACGGTCGTGCTACGATGCGGGTCTTGTGGGACATCGGTGCGGTTATTTGTGGACTTTTACCTAGACTACATTTAAACTTTGAAAAAAGGGAACAAAGATAAGTAGAAAGATCTGTTTTATTTAAACTAAGAGATATACATACATAAAACAATAGATTTAGCTTGACAAAAATGCTTTGTATATTTTTGAGAACATGAAAAATTTGAATTTTTCCGAATTAATTTGCCCCACTTTCCTCTATCACAGTAAAATCGTGCTCGGTGCGGTTATGTGTGGCCGGACCTTTAAGAGGGATTTCTTTTGACGGGTCTACCACGAATATTTATGCTACCATACAGGGTGCGTTTTTAAAAACTTTCAATTGCTGTATTTACCACGGAAAATATGAAAAAATGAAAGAAATAGCTTTTCTATAAAACCTAGGGGAAATATGAATGACGTACTTTTTAAAACACCTCAATCAAAACCCCTTATGTGGCACCAAAAGTTCTGGTTAGTTCTGTCAAAAAATACTAATCCATAGAAGCTCACAAGTGAGATTTCAGCGTACCCTGAAATTTTAGTACCTACCCTGACCACCAGATAGCGAAAGTAGTTCAATCGACCAATGGAAACTCGACATAGGCATCGACCAATTGTTTGATTGGCCCGGTGCCAACTTTCGCTATCTGGTGTTCAGGAATAGGTACTAAAATTTCAGAGTAAAGGAGAACTAACCAGACATTTTTATGGGGGCGAATAGCTTTACAGGGAGTATTATTTTAATTTATTAATAATTTTTAATTAATTTTATATTAATTTCATTGGACATTTTCTGGTATTCTTTATTATTAATAAGGTATGATTTTTCTAAAATTTTAGGGTAGTATTAAGTTTTACCCAAACTTTTTATGACCAACAAAAAGCATTTTCATAAGCTCTGGGTTGCTGGAGATGTTTTGAAAAATACATAATTTATTTCGTATTTTTATTTTTTGATATTTTTCTTGGTTTAAAACATACAGGGTGTTACAGAATGTTGTCAACAAAACCCGGGGGCGGGTTTAACATTAAAAAATAGGAAAAAAAGATCATATAAACAAGGGTCGGAATTGCTTCGTTTTTGAGATACAGGGCGTTGAAATTTATTAAAAATTTTTGATTTTTACTAACTTTTAAAAATCCTTTTTCAATTTTCTTTAAATTTGGTGTGTGTGTTTGCAATAGTAATGGGTATCTTTTGAATTAATTATTTTTATTTAGTTATTATTTGAATTATTAATTAATAAAATTGCAAGCATGGTACATTATTTTCTCGTTTTTCTTAAGCCGCGTTCAGAGAATTATTTTTTTCCTTAAAAACGAAGCGGGACTCAAAAAAAGTAGAGAGACAAAAAGTTGTATTTTTAGTTGCGCAATCTAAAAACTAACTGAAACCTAATAAAACACAGTGGCGTGACATATTTTTCTCATTAATATGACCTAAGATACCCCCGGGGACGCCAATGGAATAAATATTTTAAATGTAATTAATTCAAAAGATACCCATTACTATTGCAAACACACACACCAAATTTAAAGAAAATTGAAAAAGGATTTTTAAAAGTTAGTAAAAATCAAAAATTTTTAAAAAATTTCAACGCCCTGTATCTCAAAAACGAAGCAATTCCGGACCCTTGTTTATATGATCTTTTTTCCTATTTTTTAATGTTAAACCCGCCCCCGGGTTTTGTTGACCACATTCTGTAACACCCTGTATAGCCATTGTTTTAAAAACCCTGTATATAAACCAAGCCTGTCAATGTCAAATGCATCGCCTTCTAGATGTTAGAATTGTACTAAAATAGTACAATTATTTAAAACATCTAGAAGGTGGTGGTCAAATGTTTCGGGTGTGGGACTTGGCAAACGCATCACTATTTTTGTCAGACAAGTAGCAAGTTAACCAAGAAATTTTTAAACATTCTGCCAAAAATGGTAAGGGCTACAGTTATTAAACTCTAAGGCTTAAACAAACCTTTCGGGTATCAGACTAGGCGAGTTACGTAACTTTAACCCTTACGATGTTTGCCACAGTGTTCAAAAATTGCATGTAAAACAATGTGGTAAACTTGTCCGGCAAAATTTGTGCCGCGTTCGCCCAGTCCGACACCCGAAACCCTTCCTAAAATGGTTTTAAAAGTGTTCTTATCATGAAGTCCATTTTATTACAGGCCCAGGATCTATATTTTATAAAATTTAAATGTTTCTTTAGGTACAAGAAGACGACAACGATAACTTAGTAATAGCCCGGATCTTAGAAGGGGGAATGATCGAAAAACAAGGCCTACTGCACGTCGGAGATGTAATCTTAGAAGTCAACGGTAACCGAGTTAAAACCCCAGAAGACCTCCAAGTAGAAGTAGCTAAAAGTAAAGATTCTGTTACACTTAAAGTGGGAAATGTTCAGAACAATGAAACACACGCGTCTATTGTTGCAAATGGAGTGAATGGAGTTACAAAAAAATTGACAGTAAGTGAAATAAATATGTAGAAGAGTAGATTGGTGTTCTTTCGAGACATGATCAGTAAATAAACTGAAAGAAGTGAAACTAATATCATTATTTTAAAACTTACGTGACTAAGTTTATTCTGAATGTTTTAAATGGCATCTGTCACGTAATCAAATATAGAAGGAACAGTTTAAAAATGTAAATTCGGTGCTCTTTGATAAGAAAAAAATCACAAAAAAGTTTAAAGCAAATAAATTGGCATGATTGACTTCGCGGCCGCCTTTGCTATATTTCTTTTATGATAGGCCGGTTGATGCAGCTGGTCATCGCACTATGGGATAGAAATTAATTTTTTGGTCAAAATTCTGAAACTTACAATCTAACTTAAAATGAGGTGCTTTTTGCTAGAAAAAATATTATAAATTATTACAAATGCTTTTGGAAACCTAAAACTTATTATATGTTATAAATTTACACCCCCTTAACATTATTATTTTTAATTGTACAAAATAAACTAAAATGTCAGCTTGTTTGGTTAATTCGGTAGTATTCTAATCAGTAATCCGATGATTATTACCTCATATGATATACAAGGTACGACAATAGGTATGATTTTTTAAATGGAATACCCTGAATATTATATATCACCACCAAAAAAAAATCTTTTAAAAAAATACAACATTTGATGTGTTTATCTCAATTAGTTCTGGTTAGTTCTGGTTATGGAAATATGACCATCCAAATCTGAAAAATAATTTTAAATTATTCTTAGAAGCGTAATAGAGATACATCTTGCCAACTTTTTTATTTTTTAACGTATAAAATAAATAAAAAAAAACTGTTTTGTTGGGTAGATTCTGTAGAATCCATATATTTCATCAGAATGCTTTTATCTTTTAGGATATACAGTGTAGGACAAAACATATTAAATTTTAAAATGGAAAACCTTGTAAATTATAAAAAAATCTTGTATCTGTCCTTACACTCAGAAGTAGCAAAAAGTAGGAAGGCAATTGTAAGTACAAAAACTGATAAAGAAAAAGGTAAAAAAACAAAAGTAGCGAGACTGCATCGGAAACACAACAATAGCTCTTATTATTTAAACTCTTTTACTTTTTTTAGCAAACAAGGCTAATAATAAATTAAGTAGATATAATGTTGTATATTTATGTTTACTTAAAATACATTTTCAAGTTTCTTATTACCCCAATAGAAGTCGTCATATCCTTTTATAATTTTGCGTACATGTAGTTTGGAGTATCTACTTTGAAAAACACATCATGAGCCAATAAAATTTGAAAGTTGCTTTTTGGCCAAAATTTTGGATTTCTATCCCATCGTGTATCGGCGCGTCGCTGTAAAGGATAGCGGCGCCTTTGTATAAAAATAGTCCGATTGCAGGCGGCCTTTTTATGTTTTTTGTATTATTTTCAAAGGGTACCGAATTTGCTCTTTTAAAATGTTCTTACTATAATTACGATCATTTGCAGGCCAATGCAGGAAGTAAAACTAATCATGTCTCGAAAACATACCACCTATATCAGTGAACAAACTGAAGAAGGTGAAACTGATATAGATGGGTCCATATTTAATTCATTCTGAAAGCTATACCTCCAAGTACACAAAAATGATAAAGTAAACAATCCTTTTCGAATGCACATAGCCTCGGACAGAAACTGATTACATATTTTTAGATAAATAATAAAAAATACATTGCTAAAATACGTATCACCTACTTAAAAAAACATTCTCTTATTTCGCCTCTGTCCTACTATAAAAGCGGTGCACGTGGCGTGGTACTAGAAACTCGTCGGGTTGAAAATGTTTTGCTGCAATAAATCATTGTTCACAAAAGGGTTTCCTTACTTTATCATTTTTTGTGTACTTGGCGACATCGCTTTCAGAATGAATTAAATGTGGACCCATCTTTATCATTCTTTTGAAACATATGTGGCTAACTTTATCTGAATGTTAAATAATATTTCATATGGCATCTGTCACTTGATGAAATGATTCGTATTATTTGCAAGTCAATGAACTAAGGGAAGTGAAACTGATCATGTATTGAAAGAGTACCACTTAAATATACAGGGTGTCTCACCGGGAACTGCTGCGATCGATTTCTCGAAAAGTACGCTTTAGAAAATTTTAAAATTTTGGTAACAATATAAAGTCAGTAAGGGACATAGAACTAAAATATTTTGACAGCTCTACCACTTCCGGTTATACCGAAAGATAATGTAAATGTCCTTATTTTAAATGGAACACTGTTCCTTCTCTACGAGAAACCCAACCCCAACTTATATTAAAGGCTTTCCCATATAACATTTTTTGCCGGCGTTGTACATTTAATTTACTGGCATTGCCAACACTCTTTAATGGCAAGGCATTGGCAAAAAGGTATCAAAAGACGCGAAAGTGGGCAATTGGCCGTTATTAGGCCACGTGTTGCAGATAAAGTGATGGCATCCATCATTAATAAGTTATTGGCAAAAAGATAACAAAAGACACGAAAGTGGGCAAATGCAGATACTCCCAAGCAGCAAGCTGACGTCTTATTGACGAAAATTGTCGCATATACTTTTTTAAAAGCTAAAATGATGCGATATTTTATTTGAAAATTAAAATAGGAAAAAACTCCTTACTGCATGCAATTTCCTTGCAATGCAAAGTAGCATCTCTCGGAACACTGTCCAATTTGGAGATGCAGATATTTACACTAGCCGAAGATATTTCTTTCAAAGCTAAGTGAGATCACCTACCGCAGACCGCTCTCGAAATATTTTTGTCTAATGGGTACGGTTTAGGCAATAAAAAGCGAAGATATTGCAAAAACGTAGTACTTTATTGTCCATTACGCCATCGTCGACTAGCCATCACCAATTAATCACACAACACACACTTCTTAGGTAATTAATACATTTAATTATGTCTATTAAAAACTCTTTTCTTTAAAAAAGAAACTAAAAAGCTAGAAAACCACGTAGAAAACAAATGCACAAAGCGGTCACCTTCGGTCGAAATTAACGTAGCTAATTTTACCATCATTTTATTTTTATTCGCTCCAAAATACATAATAAACATTTTGTTTGACCTAATTTTTATTTGCTTGATTTTTAACAATAGAATGTTATGAAAAGGCCATTTCCTTTAAATTAGGTTAAAAACATAAAATAATGTTGTTTAGCTGCCATTATAAATAAAATAGATCAAAAAAATTGCTCTAATGTTAGTTAAATACCAATGTTAATAATATGGTTTGAAAAGTATGAATATGGGTAGAAGGTTTACCTTCAAAAATCGAATAATTATTTGCCCGCAACAAAAAGGCATGCTTTATTTAATCAGGATTGGTATGCCGCCATTTTTGTATGCTTGCCGGCAATTCGCCTGCATGTAAAATTTATTGGCAATTAAGTGTTTATTTAGGGTTGACTATTACGTTTAAGATGTTGGCATAATATTGCCACCAATTGCCAATGCTTTACCCTCAATGCCAATATAAAAATGTACATTGCCGGCCAATAGTGTTTCCTGGGTTTTGTTCAGAGGAAATTGATGGTTATGTAATGGCTTGCAAACGTCATTTTTGACATAAAATTTAAAATAAGTCAAAAACGGTTGGACTTAGATATAGAACATTACACATAAATTATGTTTAGAATTTTAAGCTAAAAAATTATTAATATATAGGGTGTTCCATTTAAAATAAAGAAGCTGACATTAACTTCCGGTATAACCTGAAGTGGTAGAGCTGTCAAAATATTTTAGTGGTATGTTCCCCACTGACTTCATAATGTTACCAAATTTTCAAAATATTTTAAATGGTACTTTTCGAGAAATCGATCGCAGCAGCTCCCGGTGACACCCTGTAGGCTTGTCCAATAGATTTTATTGTTTGACAAAGAGATGGGGTAATTAGGTTCTTCCTTTTTTATTCCAAAAGCAGTGGAATTTTTTTGTGAACACCTGTAAAATTAACACAAAAAAATATTTTTTAGTGTTATATGAGAGCCCTTTTGAATACAATCCAGAAGAGGACACCCTTTTGCCATGTAAGGAAATAGGTCTACCCTTTGACAGAGGAGATATTTTACAAATCGTCGATCAACGGGACCCGAATTGGTGGCAAGCCAAAAAGGTCGGTGGTGAGAATAGGACTGGTTTGATTCCTTCGTTAGAGTTAGAAGAAAGAAGAAAAGCGTATGTCCACCCTGAAGCTGATTTTGTTCATAAAATAAGTATATGTGGTAAGTAAAGATTTAATTTTTGATATGTTTTAAACATTTTAATAAAACTCGGTATCCAGGAGTTTTTAGCTATCAGCTATTTATATCTGCGCAGTTGTAATTATAGCTAATACGATGTTATTGAAGGTACATACATACTTTCGGGCGCACTGAACAACTAAAACGTGAATACCTTAAAAACGGTTGTCAAGACCGATTCTTACTAAGTATACCTTTTTGTGCAGAAAGCATAGAGTAGCTTACTAGTTTACATACATACAGAGTAGTAACAAAAAATTGGGTAGTTTTAGAGAATTTTAAATAGTGTACCCATCGCCCTCTAGTCTACTCACAAAAATTAATATTCGATCTGAAAAGCTAATGTTTAAAAACCCCTAGATACCGTTTTATTAAGATATTTAAAAAGGGGGGACAATTATCGAAATAAATTTACTTTTTCTTTTTATTATGACAACCCCCGTATCTTCCTTATTATAAACTTTTGGATATTAGGTATGTTTGGTAAAATCTTAATATTTTGGCATAAGGAATCTGTGGTTTTTCTGTGTACCATTCATTAGCGGACACCCTGTATACAAAGTTTTTAAAATGGTTTTTGACTTACGGAACCATGGAAAATGTTTTGCTCCGCCAAGTACCTCATCGTCATGTCGTCGCTTTGATAATTTTTAATTTTCAATATTTAAACCACATTTATGTTTTTGTTTTAAGTTATGCCTATTAAAATACTCCAATAAATTTTGTTTACAACATACAGTTCTTTTTCGTTTTCTCCTTAATTCTACGCCACTGATCTGCCTAAAATCAAACATGGCCGAAAATGGCCCGACTGGACATCACAACCGCGCTAGCCAATATGGCGAATGTCGTAACCTTATCTCATCAATCGACTTTGGGTACAAACTAGGGCTAGCAACCGAAACTGGTTTTCGGTTAACCGTGGTTTGGGCAAACCGAAAACCGGTATTCAAAAACCGGTTTCGAATACCGGTTAATCGGTTTTGAAAACCGGTTTTCGAATATCGGTTAGCCGGTTTTAAAAAGCGGTTTTCAAATATCGGTTTTTCGGATAATCGGACCAAAATCGAAAAGCGGTTCTTTGAATATCAATTAATAGGTTTTTGGTTGATTGCGGTTTATATCTAAAAAAATAAAAACCGTTTATTTTCTAAAATCGGATATTGGTTGACAGATTATACAGGGTGGTTCATTTAACCTTAGACAGGCAAATAACCAGAAAACGGCGCACTTTAGAAGAAAATGTTTCTTGTAATAATTGTTTGAAATAAAGGGGCAAATTTAATGGTATTATGTTTTGAGAACCGTTTTCGGTTTTAAAGACCGTTTTCGGTTTTCGGTTTTAAAACCGATTTCGGTGTATCGGTTTTGAAAACTGTTTTCGCTTTTTCGGTTATTAATACCGGTTTTTATTACCGGTTTTTAAATATTCGGTTAACTGGTTTTAACCGAAACAGGTTTTTTTAAAAACCGGTTAACCGGTTTTGTTTTTTCCGGTTTTTGCCAGCCCTAGTACAAACATATATTATTTTTTGTCTTAAGGCCTAGTGTCAAGGGGACACTAAACACTTTTTCAAATGGAAATAAAAGTCAAGTAGCACCTCATTTTAAAGACCGTTTAATTCTCTAATTAACGTCACCTTGTTTTTAAAATCGAGCTTGCCGTTCCAGACTTACAAGCGCATTCCATTAAAACTGCATTGTTTTTACACTGTTTAAGCCAAATTTCAAACGGTTCCAAGTCTGGAATGACTGGACCAAATTTCAAAAACAAAGTAGAGTTAAGTAGAGAACCAAAGGGCCTTTAAAACAGAATGCTACTGGAGCCCTTTTTCCATTTGAAAAAAATGCTAGTGCCCCCTTGATACTAGGACACGTGACAGAAATTATTTTTATGCCAGAAAATTGTTTAGATGACACCCCTTTTACCCAAATATTACTCGACCTTGATATCTTTTCCCATTTAAAAGATAAATCTACATTATAAGTTGCTGTAAACATGATTTTTCCTACGACCACATGTGAAAATAGTAAATAGCACACTGTTTTCATGCATAGAAAATGCCTTATATCACACTAGTGTTGCAAAGTACTTTACAACACTAGTGTTGCAAAGTATAATATAAAGCTGTCATCGCTGTCATTGTTATTTAAAATAAATTTGGACTTATCAGGCTATTAATGGGATTTACATTGAAAAAGCCATGCAATATTTTTTTAATGAGGACCTTTTTAATTCTTAAATGATAAAAAGCGACTAGGTAGGTGATTTTTGATATAAAAATATTGTTAAACAGTATAATATATCGCAGTAAGGAAAAGTATATATCACCCTAGTGATGCAAAGTTTTCAATTGTTTTCTTATTTTTTCCGTAAAGACAAACAACTTTTATTGTTTTATTGGTGAATAATTTGTCGTAGGAAAAATAGTGTACATTACTTCCACCCTTGTAATGTAATATACTATTTGAAAATAATAAAAGTAATTGGGAATTTTTATAGGTGCTAGAATATCAAGAAAAAAGAAAAAAATAATTTATCAATCGAAAAGCAACTGTGATTTTGACAAGGCAGAATTGTTACTTTACGAAGAAGTGACTAGAATGCCACCGTTTAAACGAAAAACCTTAGTCTTGATTGGAACGCAGGGTGTTGGAAGAAGAACATTAAAGAATAGATTAATCAATAGTGATCCCGAAAAATTTGCTGGTGTTATTCCATGTAAGTAATTATTTAGTAACTTTAACTAATCAACACACTATTCAGTATCTTTATTGGTTTTTATTATTTACAGAATGTTTCGGTTGTTCTATCTATCTCTGTCCGTTCTCAAGTGTTTCAAGCGTTAGTTACTCTAATACCAATAAATATAGTATTTTTTCTGTTAGATATTAGAGACGTATTTAAGATATTTAAAAACAAACAGACCTTTAAAAAATATTGAACGCCCTGTATCTCAGAAACAAAGCAACTCCGGACATATGTTTATAGAAACTTTTCTTCATAAAATTACATAAGAAATCACCCTTTAAAGTTTGGTACCGTACTTAGGAAATTAACCTTTATTTTAATTTGAAAACAAGTCATTTTTAAGCCACCCTGTACATCCAACCTTCAAATATTTTTATGGAGATGTATTTTCTCATCAAGCAGGACTTTTTATAAACAATAATTATTTTTCGTAAAATTAATAATAAAAAAGTTTGCCATTTGTTAAGAACTTCCGAAGACACGCTGTATTTTTGAATACTGTTTTTTTTTGAGATTGAAAAGGGGTTAATTTAACTTTATTATCTATTGTGCAAAACTTATAGAAGCTCATTTCCGTAGTTTACAAAGAAATGGTATGAATCATCCTAGCAAGGAGTATTAAAAGTCAAAGGGCTACGTTAGATTCTTTTTAAATTAATACCGTCTTTAATAATCCCAATAAAATATGATTTAATAAAATAAATAACCCCGTATATCTTTCGAACTGTGTATTAAGAACATCAAATGTTCTATCCCCTATAATTTGCTATTTTTTTTGTAGATACAACAAGGCCTCAACGAGTTCTAGAGGAAAATGGTCAGACCTACTGGTTTATAGACAAAGAAAAAATGGAGGAGGATATTAGAAATAACAAATTTTTGGAATATGGCGAATATAACGGACACTTATATGGAACGCATATGGATTCTATCAGGGATGTTATCAAACAAGTAAGGTTTAAATTAAAATAAAAATTATGCTATATACAGGGTGATTCTTAATTTATACGCATATCTTTTGTTAAGGACATAAATAAGCAAAATTTTAAAAAACATTAAAAAACTAACTTTTTCTTTTTAGGGAAAAATGTGTATATTAGACTGCAGTCCCATGTCGCTGAAGATCCTCCACAATAGTTCGGAGTTTTTGCCATACGTCATTTTTATTGCTTCTCCTGGAATGGAGCAACTGAAAAGTTTGTACGACGTTTCGAGGAGCAATTCGAATTTGCGATATTCGAGTAGGAATTTAACGGTAAAGATATAGACATATTTTATTAAATATTCCGTAGTTTATTAGTTTCTCCAAAGGTGTCGTTAGGAGGTTCATGAAAATTAAAAAAAAGCATGATATGTTGTCGTCAATTTTTTCATTGTTTTAAAAATATTTAGAAAACAGTATGATGTAATAGAGGCATTTTGCACCCCTTAGTTTGCAATTTTTTGGGGTTAATGTTATTCTGAGACTGCGCAGTAACACAAACATGATCCGTTATTGTTATTAACCATACCGGACTCCTTTAATTACGGATGAATACCGAAGAGCTTATCGTTATCGTTATCGATATTATTAAACTGCGTGGTTGCCGGATTGTAGAAATTTTAATATCAATTATTTAAAAAGTTAAAATTTTAATGCGGTATTAATTAAAATATCATTTATACCTAGGCTCTAATTAGCGAAAAATCTATAGCAGTAATAAAAATCAAATAGTGTTAAGAAATTAAAACGGACAGTTTTACGGATATTCTAAATCAGTTATTAATTTAGATGTTACAATCTGGCACACTTGCTTTTTATTCTACTACCAAACCTAACCTTACTTTTTGTGTTTTGCTTATACTGTATTGTTTGCATCTACTTTAAAAAACGAAATCAACCGAAGTGTTTGCATATATTTAAACATCAATTTATATCTTATGAAGAATAAAAGTAAATACTGATTTTTCGTTAACTTTCAAATAGGTGAACCACAGGTAAAAATAAGGTTATGTGTCGAAAGCGCAGACGCAAGATATATTTCTTAAAAGAGGCTGCATAATCTCTGTCTAAAACTGCGGCCGTAATCGTTATGTTTAATAACGATAACCATAAGGAGGCCAAAAAACGTCTGTTATTTTAAGAGGTGCAAAATGTCTCTATTTTATTAAATATTCCGTAGTTTATTACTTTCTCCAAAGGGGTCGTTAAGAGGTTCATGAAAATTACAAAAAGCATAAAACGTTGTCGTCAATTTTTTCATTGTTTTAAAAATATTTAGAAAACAGTATGATGTAATATCTATAAGTTATTTATCTAATACATAGAATTTAAACCCAATCGAGGTTTTAGTTTTTGATCAATACCTCTTCGTTTTTTAGTTTTTAAAAATAGTTTTGCACGTTCCGTTTAAAATTTTTGACCCAACAAAAACAAATTTTCTAGAGACCCCTATTGTTTTTTAGAAATAGTCCTATTAAACTAATATGTATAGTTGGGTTCAAAGGTAATTTATTTTGAAAGCAATGCCGCAAAGTACACAAAAATGATAAAGCAAAAAAACTTTTTCTAAAGCACAAGAGAAACAAGAAACTCGTCGGGTTAATCAGTTTTTCTACTACTGTATAAATAAAAAAACTTTGTGGTCCTAGCAACGCGAATGATAACGAAAGAGAACCTTCGTGTTACCTGGTTGCTAAGCGTTGCTAGCTACGAAAGTAATATTTTCAGCGCCTGGACAAAAAAGTAAGAGTAAAAAGAAAGAAAATATGCTTGTGGGAAATATTAGGATTTATTTATAAAAAGTAACTAATTTATGACAAAATATTTTTAAAAACTAGGTTAGGTATTGACATTAAAAGTAATTGTGCAATTTGAGCAATTAGCAAAAGAAATTGGAGGAATAATACTTGAATTAACAGTTTTTAAATTTGTTGTTGGGGTATTGTTATCATCTTTAACTACGTTAATATTCATATTTTTCACTGTTACTTCATTAGAGGAAATATTGGTAGGAATTTCGTGTAAAATCTTCTTTGAAATTTCCACCTTATTACTATAGGATTCAGCAATATATCCTTCCGCAACAGAAGAAGACTTCCAACCTCCATGCCTTTTTAAGTCCAAAATATCGACATCCGAAGCATTGACAAGGAACGTAGTTGACGTTCTTCTAAAAGAATGGCCAGTGTATCTACTGATGTCTTCAAGCTTCAAAAACTTCGCAATTTCTTTAGGTACATTTGAAATAGTGTGCTTTCCAATTACTTGATTAACACATTTACCTCTTTCATAACGATACAATAAGCGCTCATCTAGAGCATTCCTTGGTCTCAGCTAATATATTCCTGTAGAAATCTGACATAAGGAACTGAGCCTTCATCGTTGGTTACTACAAAGTTTCTTTTAACTTTATTTTTAGACTCCACTATTTTTACTATAGCCACGTCATTTCTTATTTTTACATCACTTAGCTTCATTCTGTATATTTCGTCTGTCCGGCATGCCCCAGCCACTCCCATAATGGCTATTACTTTCATTGCTAAGTAACTTTGATCAGGCGCGTTAAGTAAAAACTTTATGATTTCTTCTTTTTAAAAATTTTTGGCTTTTTGCCTCATAACCATCGTTTTCCTTTTAATAAAAGCAACTAGTTTCTTGAACTCCGAAATATCTTGATTTTTGTTTACGAAAATTGTTAACTTGAGCATGGAATATACAGACCAGAGGGTTGGTGGTGATAAAGACTCAGTTTTCTTGAAAATACGCCAACATCACATTCTCGTCAATCCGCCCACATTTTTTTGTAGCAAAGCCATTCAGAAAACGATTTATATGTTTGATGGTACCTCTCTTTAGATTTGTCTGGCAGAAGTGGGGCACACGCAAGATCAGCTGCCTTTTGGATGCCATTTTCATATTCATTTAACATTTTAAAATGGGAATGGATTTATACTAAATTAACAATAATTCAATATCTGACAAGGGCTGATGACAGACAATGTCAACAATAAATGTGTTGCTATGGATTAATTTTTAAAAGGTAA
>JACEGR010004872.1:0-81176 GCA_014170235.1 Listronotus bonariensis
AATTCTACAGGTTATTTCCCTAAATCATGAAACCTTTTTAATATATCCATAACCTTACTTTTTTGGTTTTGAAGGGAATGGCGCTTCTGAAAAATGTCCAAACGACAACACAAAATGCAGTTTTATGAAAACAAATTAACATTACAAAAATTTAAAATGCTTAAAACAGCTTCTTTTAAAAGGCTCTATCTTTGTAGATCATTATAATACTACTTCCTGTTTAACCGGAAGTGCTGTAAAATTTGAACTTCTAAGTATGATAACCCTGGTAATTTTAATGGAACACCTTATATATTATTTAAAATTTAAATTCTTAAGCTATTTCTGATATAAGCCCATAATATACCCATAACCTATCTTTTTAGTTTTAGAGAAAACGGCCTTTGAAAATTTTCTGACGACGTTCGGACCTTTTCAAACTTCGTTTTCTCTAAAACTAAAAAGATAGGTTATGGGTATATTATAGGTTTTATATCAGGAATAGCTTAAAGAATTTAAATCCTTAAAAATATATAGGGTGTTCCATTAAAATTACCAGAGTTATCATACTTAGAAGTTCAAATTTTATAGCACTTCCGGTTAAAGAGGAAGTAGTATTGTAATGGTCCCTAAAGGTAGAGCCTTTTAAAGGAACTATTTTAGGCATTTTAATTTTTTTGATGTTCATTTGTTTTTCCACAAAACTGCATTTTGTGCTGTCGTTTGGACATTTTCAAACGCCATTTTCTCCAAAACCAAAAAAGTTAGGTTATGGATATATTTAAGGTTTTATATCAGGAATGACCTGTAGAATTCAAATCCTAAGAAATATACAGGGTGTTATATTTAAAATACCAAAGTTTATATCACTTTCGGTTAAACCGGAAGTAATACACAGATGCTATTATTTCTAAAATGGACATCCGGTGATACAATATATTGTCCCTAAATTTGAAAACTATACGGTTGCACTGAAGAAAACAAATTGCTAGATAGTAATTTCGTTGTCACCCGGTATATAAAAATAAAAAACTAAAATTTAGTATGGTTGATATTCTGACACAAATATGCATTGGCCAATCTCAATGACCTTTTATCCTTTACAGGCCAATCTTTTAGGGGACGTCCATAAATTACGTAAAGGTGCTTTTTTCTTCAAGCCTTTCTCCTCGACCCCTAGTGAGATTTGCTTTAACCCCCAACCCGTTCCCCAATTTCACGTGGGATTTCTATATGTAAAAAAGGCAACTCACAACAAATTTAAAAAGCTAAACTTTGGGATATGAAACTGATGCTTAAATAAAGCGCATTCATTTTGCTAACCACGGCTAACCACGTTCATGACTACAAACTAACTGCGCATGATCATTGCCCTTATATGGCATGTAGTCAGGCGTAGTTACGAACGTGGTTTGCAAATGAATTCGCCAAGACTATATTTATGAGTGAAATTGACAGAAAAAATGTTAAATGGAAAGGGAGATCTTGTGGCACATTAGGTCAATACCTTCACCTAATACAAAATGGCGGTACTTTAAAATTACCTAAATACCTGATTTGAATCTCTGAATTTCCGAACCTAATAAAGTTAGATGTACCTTATGTGGTGTTTTCTTAAAGCTCTTTTAAAGATCTTTTAACGGTGATGTTATACAGGGTAAAAAAAAGTATATATTTTTTTAATGAGGCACCCTGTTTAATTTATTACCACTTAAAAAGTTGTTTAAAAAACTTTAAAAAAATACCACATTAGGTACATCTAACTTTATTAGTTTTAGAAATATGGCCATCCAAATCAGCCACACCTTTAGTTCGCCTGGCAGGTACTTGTGCTCATCGAAAACGCCTGTCACTTTTTTTTAAACCATACTGTAAATGAACTAAATCCTAAAAATATTTCAAGCTCACAGCGCCAAGTTTTTTTTTATTTTATTTTTTTACTTTTAAAAATATACAGTATGATGATCCGCAGGGCTGATGTCTGCCAGGTGATGATTGTCGTACTTAGCATGCTATGACTCATTAATATACAAATTTCTAGCCTTAGAGGCCTAACGTTACTCTAAGAATTTGTAGTGCTATCCGATTCAAAACCCCTCAAAATCGGTGCTACAATTTTATTTAAATTTATCCGGGATACAATTTTATGAAATAGCCTTTTTTATTTGCTATTAAAAATATTTGTTATTGATAGAATAATTATTTAATTTATTTTTATTATTTTTATTTATTAAAAAAATACAAGTTCTAAAATGAAAATTTTGATCTTTTAATTTTCACTTTTTGTCTTATCGAAAAGGTTCTTTTTTTTATTAATATTTTTAGTTAAACCACCAAGTCGCTTTGTTAAATTTAATTTATTAACACAATAAAAGTTTGGAGCCACCAAAGTTACAATCAGTTATAAGAAAAATCTTGCTAGTCAAAAATATTCTTAAAAAACACTTATTTTCTAACAAAAACATTTAAATGCCGCGCTACACTTACTTTTTTAATTTTTCTAGATTAAATTATCCTTTAAGCCAAAGAATTCACCATCACTTTTGAATTCACTCACACACTATTTTTTGCTATTTTTCTTAGCCAATACTCTAGAACTGCACTAACTTCGGACTTAAACCGCACGACTGTTGGAAATACGTTGACCTAAACGGCACGAACGTTTGATTAGAATTGACTTCTTTTTTAACTAACTTTAACTAACTGACATGTACCATCCGATGGCACCATGTACCATCGGATGGTAGCAAGAACGAAATTTGGATGAGAACTACTGAGTTAAACCGCACGAACTTTGGATAAGAACTGCCTTAAACCGCACGAAGTTTGGATAGGAATCTGACTTTCCTCTTTGGGAGCAAAATGCTTAAATAGACCACTTCCATTAACCAACTAAGTGATTTTGTCAATTACTTATGATCAATAGTTATTGAATTCAGGTGTTCGGAATTTGGCCTTAATCTGTCAAAAATCAATTATTTTGCAAAAAATCCAGATTTATGGATTCTTTAAAAGCATTTTAATTACTTAAGTGCATTCAACAATTAACATTAAAATTCCATTATCTATAAGTCACATTTCCCTCTCTTAGCAAAATCTTGAATTTGATAGGTCTCTTGGTGTCTGATTTGGATTTAAAACTTTTAGTTTTAGACAAGTCTGCTCTCGGTCCGGTCAATCCCTAGTAACTCGCGGGTGTTAGTGCTGAGTGACTACACAGGATTAACTTTTATTTTTATAAAGGTAACTTAGAATTATTTTTCTTTTATTTCTGGACCGAGTTTCCCTTTTCATAAAAAACTTTTTGAAATAAAATTTAATATTCAATTTTTTTTTAAATTTAATATTATAAAAATATAATATTTAAATATTTTTAAAAATAACTTAGTCGACCTAAGAGTAATAAAAGAATTCCAATTTTTAATAAATGAAAATATTTAATTTTAATATTTATTTAGAATAATTAACTTAATAAAACTTTTAAATACTCCTTTTTTTTAATTTTAACTAGTTTATTACAAAAAAACAAAAATTCAATTCAATATTTAATACTATTAAATGTTGTCTCTGATGTTACCATTAAATAAAAATGTTATGCACTTATTTTATTTAAAATATAAATTAATCTTGCTGGGCATTACAGGTTCACTAGCTCTGGGACTATATGTAGACAACTTAGGCGGACACCGGACACGCTGTATGTTCTTCTTGTAAAGAGGTTCTGGGCCTTTTGTAATTAAGTCGCCTCTAAGTTTGTGTTTTCCTATTTAACGGCATACGTATTATTATTTTTATTTTTAAAAACTTTCGAAATTCTGACTGACTGACTTAGTTTTTACTATGGTGACCTAGAGTTTTTAAATGCTGAATTTAGTAGTCTACACAAATATTTTATGGTAATTTTAACCTACATTCAGAAATCCTACAAATTATGTACAAAAACCAAATATAAATTTTAAAATGAATATTAACATTGAACTTCATATACCTACATACCTATTCAATCTATTTATAATGTTGTTTTTATTTTAAAACGTGTTTTGAAATAATTAAATCTTAACAAAAGGTACTACGTTAAATACCTAGTAGATGTTTATTATGTTATAAAGGTGTTTTTATTGTTGATTGTAGATGACAAACAGATAAAATTTCTGTTAAGAGCAGATTTTTGAAAGTTCCTCAGAAAACCCCGTAAGATGTGAGGAAATTTTTATTTTTCTTTGCAAAGAATAAAATTTATTATAAAATGGTGTGCGTAGTTATCGGCCTATAATGGGTAAGTAAGAAAATTTTATAAACATATGTACATACAAAATACCTACTTAAAAAAATTCATGTAGGTTTTTGGATTTATTTATTAATAGTCTAAGATCCGAATCACTGGCGTAGATAATTTTATTTTCTGGGGGGTAATGCAATGGAGGAAGTATGTTTCAAATCGTTTTGTATAGCAAAATCAGGTGACATGCATCATTCGATTGAACTTTATTAGGAGAAATCAACACCATATACAACTCGGATGCGTAAAGTTGAAAACAGATACGCCGTTTTCCTTAAAGTAATCGTAATAACGGCAACATCGCAAAGACATAAACACCATGAAGATAGGCACAAAAGTGAACCTGGATGAACTGTACGAATTCATTTAACTAACGAATAGTGGAAAACATACAAAATTTCGGCATATTTCAGTTTTAAAAGAGTTTTTTTTAAATTGGCTATCCTAAATGTGATTATCCGCACTTTAATAGGTGTAAATTGTTGTAAAATATTGTTAAATTAATATACTTTGAAGGACAATGGAAGAAAGTACTGTCCCTAAAGTCGACCATCCCCCAAAATCAAAAATCGGATAAAAAATTTTGAAGAGCAAAAAACAAAATCCTGATCTTACAAAAATCTATATTTACTGATTTTTGTATTAAAACTGTTACTGCATGTCATATTGTGCCTAAAATACTAACAAAAAGCAGTTAATTAAAGGTCTTCCCACTTACAAACTCTACTTCATAACCTCATTTGTGGTCATCACAAATACAAACTTTTCAACCTAACCTTCCTGGGGATAGCCGCGCTTGTGGCTGCTTCAACGGGATCGGCCTTGTCGATCACCGGGTTAAGCAGTGAGGAGTGCGGACATAACTTAGGATGGGTGACCGGGCACGCGGTGTGCTGCTCGGGGGTGAACAAACAAACCGAGCAGCAACCATCAAGTTATAGAATGAATGGTGTGTGAATGAGAAGGAGTTGGGGTCAAAGGTAAAATAAGTCTTTAAGCTGCAGTGCAGTGGGTGGGATGACCCCGAAAGAGTGAAAAAAAAATCCTTGGGGAAGGGGAGGTAATTACCCCATCTACGTCAGTGATCCGATTTGGAAGCGGAGATACAGAGTGTTAAAAATTTATTCTGGTCTTAGTTTTTGTTATTAATTTTGATAATAGTAGATGTATTGTTACAATATTTGGCTACAAGGGGTTTTGGAAGGTGGGAATCTGCTATCAATTTAATAGTTAACTTTGGGGGCGTCACCTGGGGTATTTGGAACAAATTAAAAACGAAATAAGTTTTTTTAACCGCTCTGTATGTAATTTCTAAAGAAAAGTTTATATTCTTCTACATATTTTCCATAAAAAGGCATAGGTACCTAGGTAAAGTTGATTTAGGCAATCGTTTTTGAGATATTTGGATTTTAAAAAAATCACTTCCTGTATGGCCAGGTCTAAGCTATACAAAGTCTTTTAGAATTAAATTTTAATCTTCTACAGTGTGAGTCTTTAGGTGATTTTAAAAGGAAAGTTCAAATAAATGTCCTAAAAGACTTCTTTTTTAGAGATACAGGGTGGTAAAGTTAAAAACAAAGCTTTGTTACCACGCTGTATCTCAAAAGTTAAGCCATTTAAGACATAGGTTTATAGAACTTTTTTTCTTTAAATCATTCCTACTCTAAAAGATTAGCATCTAATTCTGAAAGACCCTGTGTAGCTTAGACCACGCCGTACAAAAAAATATCTATTTAAAAAAATTACATACAAAGTGACTCAAAAGTTATTACAATTTTAATTTGTGCAAGATACCGCAGGTGGCGCCCTTTAAAGTAAAGAATAACATTGATAACAAATTCTTATGTCTCACCTTCTTAAACCCCTTTTAGACAAATATTATGACAATAGACCTATTATTTAAAAAAATATTTATATAAAACAAAAATCAGAATACATTTTTAACACCCTGTATTTTCGAAACCACCCGCTTTTTGACTAAGGTAGTTGAGATGGATAGTCATATTTTAGCCTTAGGAATCTGTGGTTGCTTTTTCCGCACCTTTCAGATACACCCTGTATAGTATTTAAACAAAGGTATTGCTACACACTGGCGTAGAAAATATTTTTAAATGACTATATTAAAAAGCTGATACATGGAACCCACACCGAATTTATATCAGGTGCTAGTGGCCTTAAGAGAAACAGTTTTGTTTCCCTTTTTGTATTTTTTTCCTTAAATTAAATCAAATTTCATCAATAAATGCTAAAGCATTTTTAGGTAAAAAAATAATTCAAAAAAGCTTTCTCAGTAAATATCAAAAATTTAAAACTAATATTTGGCAGTTTTTATTGTCACAGAGAAGGCACACTTTGGTATAAAAATCAGCCAATCCGGATCAAAGACCGATTCCCATGCTTACGCAGATACGGTCTTTATCAAAATGCGGTTTTCGCAGACAGCCTTAAATATTATTATTTTTTATCAAATCATTGTCATTTTTTGTTATAAAATTTCATAAGCACAAAATTGTCCGATTTAGGGCAGCTTTGTTATTTTAAATAAAACACCCTGTATATAAATTTATACTACTCTTAATTGCCGCACATTCGGTTTGGAGGTCAATGAAACCGCTATTTTTTTGAAATAACCATAGCGTATTTTACACTGTTTAAAAGGGTAAAGATTGAATTTTATGAATATGTAGAAAAATGATGGTGTTTTATTTAAAATATCAAAGTTGCCCTTTATCGAAAATCGGAAAAATTTGTATTTGTGCTAATGAAGTGTCACAACAAAATGTCGGAGATACGATAAAAATTTGCAAAACAATTTAAGGCTTTTAGCGAAAACCATACCTAAATAACTTTATTTGTTTTAAAGTTATTCGCGATCAAAATAGGGCCAAAATATGTACGACCACCCTGTATTAAAAAACATACCAGTTTCGCGTAATAAAAAAATTATAAAAATACCACTTAAAATCAACTTTTTCCTAAGGGGGTTCGTTTCAGTAAAAGGATCGGGTATATTTATTAACAACAAAATTACTCACTTATTTGTATTCTGTGTTGATTTTTAACTTTAAAAGCGTGTTGCAGTGATCTAAAAATATTTTATGCATTTTTCGAAATGACCGTGATGCACTGGCAACATTTTGGCAAAGTGCAAACAGAACTTTAGACTAAACTGACTTAAAAGCTTTAGATATACTTTTGTGCAAGACAAAGAAAAAATTAACTGTCTAAAATTTGTTATCGATGTTATTTTGTGGTAAACGTAGAAATTCTTATTCAAATATTCAAGCTATGTTCTTTGTTATTTTTTTAGTGAGCCACTACCTTAAAAATATATTTTCAAGTACGTAAAAATCATATAAATTAAAAAAATAAACTTGAAATATTATGCCTTTTGTTTAAATTGTTGTTTAAATTTAGATTACGATCATGCGTGGGTAGAAACATATTTATTGAAAATTCAGTGCTTAGTTTTGTTATAAAATGCTTAAACACTTCGATCTTTATTTTTGGCTGCGGGTTTTCGTGGTAAATTCATGTATACAGGTTAGACCAAAAATAGGCGCCGACCATCAATTTTGTTTTGGAAACACTAAATTATAATATATTTTTTATTCGTATCGAATTCCTAATATTTTTATGTACCATTAACCAACCTATACCTAAAGTCAACAGTTATCGAGACATTTATCATTAATTTTTTTCTGAGTGATTTGTTTTCGAAAAGACGCTTAAACACATCGATTCATATATTTGCATTTTTTATAGTAAATTCATGTATACAAGGTGATACAACCTGACCACTAACTTATTTTCTTTTTATGGATACATTTTTGCACGGGTGCGCAAAGTAACTATTTTGCGTACGCAAATAGAAAAAGCTTTATTCGCATATTTTGAGCTCAGTGGCGACGCTAAAGGGGGCAGGAGGTGGCCCGGGCCTCCCTAATAGTAGAAGAGCTAGTAAACCGTTCGAGTAACGTTAGACCTGTAAGGTTGGAAATTTGTATAGTGATGAGTCATAGCATGCTACGTACGAAAAATAATCACCTGGCAGGCATCAGCCTTGCACATCATCACCCTGTATAATTTTGAAAGTTTAAAAAAATATTAAAAATAAAAAACTTAAAGCCCCAAGCTTGAGATTTTTCTAGGGCTTGAGTTCATTTATAGGAGGGCTTAAAAAAAATTACAGGCCTTTTCAATGAGCACAAGTACCTGCCAGGCGAACTGAAAGGTGTGGCTGATTTGAATGGCCATATATCCAAAACTAATACAGTTAGTTATACCTAATGTGGTATTTTCTTAAAACACCTTTTAAGATATTTTTAATGGTAATATAATATACATGCTTCATTAAAAACAAAAAAATCCACCGTATAATATCACCAGTATCACCGTTAAAAGATGTTTAAAAGAGCTTTAAGAAAACACCACATTAGGTCATCTAGCTTTATTAGTTTTGGAAATATGGCCATCCAAATCAGCCACACCTTTCAGTTCGCCTGGCAGGTACTTGTGCTCATCGAAAACGCCTGTCAATTTTTTTAAACCTTACTATGAATGAACTAAATCCTAGAAAATATCGAAGCTTACAGCTCCAAGTTTTTGTTTTTATTATTTTTTAAACTTTCAAAAATATACAGGGTGATGATGTGCACGGCTGATGCCTGCCAGGTGATGATTTTCGTACTTAGCATGCTATGACTCATCACTATACAAATTTCTAGCCTTACAGGTCTAACGTTACTCGAAGGGTTCACTAGCTCTGGGTCTATAAAATATGTCGTGCCCTTCCCCTTAAATAAGGAAATAGGTAAGCCTTTTAATAAAATACAGTATCTGTTGTTGTAGTGACCCACAGCTCTATTTTTGGCCATTGGACCTTTTAAAGTTACTGGCCACCCCTATAGCAAAAAGCTGGCGTCACCCCTGCTTAAGCTTTTATTGAGTTTAATAAATTTCATGTTTATTCGTGGTCTTAAATTGATTATAGCACATGAAATAGCGTGTTTTATTTTAATTCAGTGTTTTTGGTAATGTGATTTTTGTTAATTTCTCTATTGAAAAGTAGTACCGAGGTAGTCCACAGTACTCTAGCAATCCTGTCATTTTTGGTAGGTGTTACGCATTTGAGAATTTTGGTCGGATCTGCTGGTTGGGTGCAGATTTCTGATGTTTCGGATTTTATGTTACAGCGTCCGGTGTGGTTCTGGTACTTTCTATTTTAAATGGAGCATCCTATTATTATTCAAAAGTAATTCTACAGCATGTTATGCTTATCTTAATTAGTTTTTGAGAAAAGGGCGTTCGAAAAATGTTATGTTAACCGCCATTTTTATCGGTTTGTGAAAAAAACAAATGATGATAAAATAGGTTGTGCAACAGAAATTGACTTTCGGAAGTGAAAATTTTAATAATTTAAATGGAATCCACTACCTTAAACCTTACATTTAAACTTGGCACTTTTTTTATAAATCTTTTTGTTAATTATATCATATCTTTAACCCTAATAGTTTTTAAGATGTTAATAGTTAAACGCTGGGCTGCCTTGAAAATAGCAAAGAAAATATATTTTTAACGTTTCACTATAAATATCTTAAAAAGTACCAGGTTTGAAAAAAGGATATAATTAACAAAAGATAGATCAAGAAATCAAGCGTTAAGTTGAAATTTAATTCTTAAGGTAGTTAAATTTTCAAAGTTCTTTACTGCCGAAAGTCAACATCTGTGGCATTTCCGGTAAAACCAGAAATTGTATTTTTACGGTAATAGGTTATAAGGTTTATTAAATATGTTTTAAAATCATCGCATTAACCCTCTTTTACCATCATTTGTTTTTTAAATAAGCGATACAAATGGCGGTTAATATGACATTTTCAAACGTCATTTTTCAAAACTAATTAGATAGGTATAGTTAGAACCATATTTATTTCATTCTAAATGATAAAGTAAACAAACCTTTTCGAAAGCACATAGCCTCTAACAGAGCCTGATTACATATTTTTAGATAAATAAATAAAAATATTGCGAAAACACGTGTCACGTACTTAAAAAACATCCTCCTATTTCGTCTCTGGCGTGCCATAAAACCTGTAACGCCGTAGTCGTCGTGTTGAATATTTTTGCTGCAATAAATCATTGTTCACAAAAGGGTTTACTTGCTTCATCATTTTTGTGAACTTGGCGGCATCGCTTTCAGAATGAAATAAATATGGGTCTAACTATAGAACATGTGGTACATGTATTTTCTTAGAACTGCCTGAAGAATTACTGATTTTAGAAAAAATATGTGTCCATTTAAAATAGCAAAGTTAGAAGCACTTCCGGTTAAACTAGAGGTTCGACATAAAATCTGAAACATTATAAATCTGCATCCTATCAAACCATACATCCGACCAAAATTTCAAAATCGTGTAACATTTATCAAAAAAAAACAGGCTTGTTAGTAATCTCGTGGACACCGGGTATACCACTAAATCCTGTTATTTTAGGTTTATTTAATTTTGTACAATTCTCTTTTGGACCTAAACTTAAAAGAAAAGTGAAAGAATTTTTGGATCATTTAGACTCCTTGGAGGATAGACGCGAATTTTGAAGAGTTAAGCATCTTTTTGTTTTATCCTTGAACAATTTTTTTATGTCAAAATATACTGTGTGCTACAAATTAAAGTATAAGCACAACACATAAAACTACATTTAAGCATTCATTTTATAAAATGGTTTGCAATATTGTAAATACTTTTACTACACTTACCGAAATCAGAAAATAATAGTTTTAAACCTTTATGAATAAACCCTTACAGTTAATTTCCCCCAAAATATTGCTAAAATGATTATTACAGGGTGTTTTTTAACAACGATACGAAACCCTAAAGTGTAATGTTATTTGATAAAAAAGTTCCTATAAACATACCGGGTGATGCATCGCCGGGCGGGACATAGAAATCCCATGTAATTTTTTTAATGGGGTCAATTATTGGCTCCCTAATTATTTTAGAAAAAGTTCTATTGAAGTTTATTGAAGAGCATGCAAATCTACGTCCATGGTAAAAACTTTAGATTTTTCGGTTAACCCGTTTGCTAGTTAGATACTAATATATTTTTAAAAATTATTACAATTATTATCGCCTCATATTTATAAACAACAAAAACAATACCAGTTAGCGTGACATAACGTTTCATACAAATATGAAAGAAATCAAGAGCTAAGGGATGGGGATGAAATACGACGGCAGGAATTTTGTTTTGACATGATGGAAAGGGCAAACATAGACAGGGAATTTTAAGAAATATTTGTTTTACTGATTAGTGCACATTTACGTTAAACAATGAACCCAATCATCAAAATTACCGATACTGGAGCAAAGAAAACCAACACAGATTTGTCGAAACGAGGACGCAATATCCAAAGAAAGTAAATGTTTGGGCGGGGATTTTCGGACAACATATTATTGGACCATTTTTTCTTAATCAAAATTTGAATGCAGAATTTTATTTGGAACTACTCGAAGAACTAATTTTACCCGCTTTAAATGATGTATCAGGGAATATCAGGAAATTTGGTACCAAATGGATGGCTGCCCGACACATAATACCCTGGCTGTTCGGAAATATTTACACAATGCTTTTAATGGAAATGGTATTGGCCTACATCACACCATAAATTGGCCAGCCAGGTCTCCTGATATTTAGCCAAATGACTTCTTCTTCTTCTGGGGCCATTTAAATAGCTTGATATATAAGGATAAAAATTACTCTAATCTAGATGACTTAAAAAATGCTATGTCTGCAGAATGCAATAAAATTTCAATTTACCAGTTAGCCAATGTAAGAAGACAATTTTATGAACGTCTGGGTTATTGTCTAGCAGTCAATGGAGGAATATTTGAAAATTTTCTTAAATCTTAAGTTTATTTCCAACATATTAATTATTGTAATAATATTAATAACTTATTGAAGCATGTAAATATTATAAATGTCATAAGTTCTTGAAATTTGTTACTCTAGTTTAGTTTAACTTAACTTAATTCGTTTGTATAAATACAACTTTAATCTTTTCACTGTACGATTTTTAATAATAATAAAGCACTAAATTTCAAAATAACAACGTTATGTCACGCTAACTGGTATTGTTATTGTTGTTTATAAATATGAGGCGATAATGATGTAACAATTTTTAAAAATATATTAGCATCTAACTAGCAAACGGGTTAACCGAAAAACCTAAAGTTTTTACCATGGACGTAGATTTGCATGCTCTTCAATAAACTTCAATAGAATTTGTCTCTAAAATAATTAGGGGAGCCAATAATTGACCCCATTAAAAATTATATGGGTTTTCCTATGTCCCGCCCGGCAATGCATCACCCGGTATGTCCGGAGTTGCTTGCTTACTAAGATATAGGGCGTAAAATTTAAGAAAAATCAGTTTTTTCTAAACATTTTTAATATGCTTAGGGATGCTTAGATAAAAGTTTGTACATTTATTTAAACTAATAAGGCGCTTATTTAGCCCTACCAGATTGTCATTATTGGATTCAGTGGCGTCTCAGTGGGCACCGCAACGTATACAGGGTGTTTCTAAACAAATGCGAAACATTTTAGAAGGTGATTTTCCACCAAAAAATAAGAAAATCTCTTCATATAAACATTTTTCTAAACCTTTTATTAACTTGGGTTGTATGTATGTATGTATGTATGTAACGGAATCTTTGCTTAATTTTCACCAACTTCCAGCGATTCGATTTCTATGAAACTTTGCACACGTATCAAGGACCCATGACAATGCACACCTGCGAAACAGTATCCCGTTATCCTGATTAGATCGCCAGGATAAATAAATTCCTTTATAGATTTCTCTGTAGGGAGAGTAACAGAGAAAGAGCTAGTGCGCGATCTGCGCATGCGTGCAGTTTCGACGTACTCTCAGCATAAGGCTGACAGAAACTTGTTCGGAGTAGTTGCGTTCTGAAACCCCATGCAACAGTGAAGCTTTAAATGAAATGATTAGATTACGAAATAGTTCGTGAAACATTTCAATATCACATGTCCGCAGAAAACTAATTGATATATCGAACTGTGGTCAAATGACAAGTTTAAATAATAGTCCAAAAACTAAAATACGCTTTATATGCAAACTGAACTAAAAAGTGGCTTCTCCAGTGTCACCTATTACACAGAGTTTGTATTACAGCAATGAAAGGCCAGCACAACGAATCGTAATTATATTACCCCAAAAAACAGAATTATAATGAAATTTTAGATAATAACAGAATAATTCACTTCAGAGTAAAAAGCGTGGGGTGCATTTTACTATTTTTTCATAACTTTTCCCTCATAGATATTTACAAATGACATAATTATAACATTTATTTAATATATTAAGCACCCCACGCTTTTATTCTGGAAGTGAATTAATTCTCTGTTGTTATACTTAAGATTTTATTACAATTCTATTTTGAGGTATATAATTATGATTCGTGTTTGACCTTTTATGCACTGTAATACAAACTCTCTTGTAATGAAAAAATTATTTTCTAATTTTTAGTTCGGTTTCATATAAAAGCGTGTTTTTTTAGCCCACTGAGACGCCACTGGACCCAATAATTACAATCTGGTTAGGGTTAAATAAGCGCTTCATTACTTTAAATGAATATATTAAATTTTATTCAAACCGGCCTAAGCATATTAAAAATATTTAGAAAAAACTATTTTTTTATTAAATTTTAACCCTATGTATCTCAGTAAGGAAGCAACTCCGGGCATATGTTTATAGGAACTTTTTTCATAAAATAAGATAAGGAATCGTACCGTTCTTAGAAAACACCCTGTATATTTATATCTCTATTGCTGTCCTAAGGTGCGTAATTTTTAAACGAACTCTCTAAAAATGCACGAATGGGTTCAGTAATTCTACTATTTTATTTTAAACAAATTGTTTTTAAGCTCTTAAAAGTAGTAATTTTTTTTTCAAATTGTATTCAAAAAATGGTGTGCAACGATATTTTGCATTTGTTTTGAGGTGACCATCTCAAAACAAACAGCAACCTTATTTCTAATGACCCTTCATTTTTTTCCAACCTTCTTGGTGAAGGGGGGAGGTATATCAATGCCTAGGCGCATTATTGAATGTGTAACACACCGTGGTGAATCAATTCATTTTATTAGGTAAACAATTAAATTTGATTTAATTTTAATTAAACTGATTTGAAAATTTAAACATTTGTTAAGTACTTCGTTAATGATTATTCAAAATATTACTGAAATAAAAATAAGTTTGCTGGGTGTTCAGATTTCTATGTCACTTAGTATACATGAAAAATGGGAATTTTACTATGTAGGTAAAGGCGTCTAACCAGAATCAAAACTTGTATATATTTTAAATAGAGTATAGGGTATGTATGTTAACACAAATTACATACCACTTTAAATGTAATAAAAATCATGTTGACCAGTGTTATTATTTAAATATTTTTATCTATAAATTGATAAACATATCACTTGATTAAATAATCATCCTCTCAATTTAAACCTAAGTTACCGTTCAGATTTGTAGCATATTATGTTTCTTTATTAATAAAGTTATTACTTCAACTATTTTAATTCATACTTGCATATTGTAGAAACAATGGGATTTTTAAACATTATCAGTGTTCTTACAGTGTGTTTTGTTTCGGTTTTAGCATCCGAAGTGATTGAGGAAAATGATACTCCTATTATAGGAGTGCTTTCCCAAGAAACCTATATAATTTCTTCGATTTTTCCGAACGCAAAATATGACAGCTATATTGCCGCTTCATATGTCAAATTTGTGGAAAGTGCTGGGGCTAGGGTGATTCCTATTTGGTAAGTAAAAAAATATTAATGTAGGTACTGGTTAAGTAACCTTAAAATATTACAGAAAGGTTGCATTTTTGGGATTTGGGATTACCATGAATGCAAATTTGTGTGTTGATTAGGTATATAGCATGTCGACAAAACGAAATTATACATTGGTTAGTACTTTATACAGGGTGTGCGGAAAGGTAAGGACGTAAATTTTAGAAGTGATAGAGTGAGGCAAAAAAATTTATACAAACAAAAGTTTCATTCCTTTTGTTAGGAAGTTATTAACCTTCAAAGTTAGAATTAATAAAAATATGTTTTAATTATAACTTTTGGGCTGCAGCCACAGTACCAATAATATTTTGGTAACTAAATAATTTTAAACTAACGCTTCTTTCCATAAGTAAACGGCTGATCAGTTAGTTGGGATTATACAGGGTAACTCAATTTTTTCCATTTTATGTATGCATTTTTGACAGGAGTGACACATTTTACATTTTGCTTTAACCATTTGATTCTTTCGTTTTTATTCTACAAAAAGGCATACCTTATTTAAATCGATATCTTAAATCCTTTTTCGAAAAACCGCATGTTAAATACAGCCGCATTTTGAATCTATTCAAAAATTTAATTTATTTAAAAACCTAATTAAAATATAGTAAAATTATTATAAATGGTGTTTGTGGGCCCCTTAAACTTTAAATAAGAGTTAAAACTGTTTTTAATAATTTATGAAATTTTTTGTTACATACAAAATGCGATTTTACTTACTGAACAGCCGTTTACCTATTAAAAGAAGCGTTAGTATGAGGTTATTTAAATTCTCAAATATTATTGGTACTGTGCCAATATTTCAAAAGTTTTAATGGAAATAAGTTTATTTTTACTCCCTAACGAAGCGCGATAAAACTTTTTTTATATGAAGTACTAACATTTTGGCTTACTTTATCCAGTGGCGTTTCTGGATCTTCTGTCACCCCGTGCAGAAAGAGAAATTGCCGCCCCTGGTGGAAAAAAAATTAAAGAGCAAAAAAAGCTCCCACTGTCACAATACATAAATCAAATCCTTTATTAAAGTACCTATTCCACATTGATTGTCACTTTTTTTCTTCCTGAATATTTTTAAAAGGCAAAAAAATCCTTCCTTAAATTCCACTGTTTTCAAATAACTGCCCTTCATTTGGCAAAATACCGCCCTCTAATTTTTGTCGCCCCGTGCAACTATACCTGCTGCACCCCCGCCAGGAACGACCCTGACTCTATTACCCTATTATTTACGACCTTACCTTTTCCAACACCCTGCATACATAAAATAAAGTTTTGACATTATCCTACTCTCAATATTATTATTTGGAAAGAAATAAAATTTGCAAATAGGGATTTATTATTTTTTTCAAAAAAGGTCATATAAACACATGTGGAACTACAGGGTGTTAAAATTTAAAAAATTGTGTTTTTTATAAAAACCTTTATACTAATTAGAATTTAGTTTGACATAAATTTGATCTCTTGACTTTGAAGTGTGCTTCAAATGAAAAATAGTCAAGAGATCAAATGTGTGTTAAACTAAATGGATATTTAAAAAAATATATTTCTATTTTAGAAAAATGCAGTAGCGTACCATTTTTTTCTTTAAAAATATTTACCTTAAACCCCTCATGAACGACACTGGTAAAAATTATTTTTTATTTTTGTATGCCAAAAATGTCTTTTGGTGCATATGAGGGGTTCCCCATATTTGTATAAAATATCTAAATTGGTATAGAAGTTATTATAAAAAAATCACATTTTTTTTTAAATTTAACACCCTGTAGTTCAAAAACTAAGACGTTTAAGACATATATTCATATGAACTTTTTTCATATATTTTTGTGTAAAATCACCCCTTAAAATATACGACCGGAATTTCCGGACACCCTGTACATATACAAATAATATTTTAATTCTTAGAAAATTACACTGACTGCATGCTCACAAATCAAAAATCTCATTTTTCGAAAAAAAACATTTCCATAAAAATAACTGTGATTCACAAGGAGAAAAATTACAGCTGGAAAATTCTGTTAAATGTGGATTGGGGAAGGGGTGGGAGGTGTTTAAATAGCACATTATAAAATTATTATTTGTTGTTAGTTTAGGGGTATTATTTTATAAAATAAAAAATATTTTCTGATTACACCAAAATAAGTTTCACTACTTGTTAGCAAAATTATATAATTCTTGTGTTTGTAGGATTGGTCAGTCAGAAGAATATTATAGAAGAGTGATAAAGTACACAAATGGGTAAGTTACCCTTAATATTGTGTAAACGTATTTTTCTGGACGAAATACGTCACCTCGGGTACGTTAGATGGAGTTTTGGAGGAGAAGTATTACAAAATCACTTTAAAAATAAATTAGTACAAGTTTGCTTCCTTTCTTAATCATGCAGCAGCTCCTTTCTTAATATGTAGCACAGGTCCTTTTTTAATATGTAGCAGCCGACAGTTGCGTAGATAATTTTATTTCCTGGTTGGGGGGGTTATGGAATTTTGATAAAGTATGTTTGAACCTCGTTTTGTATGGCAAAATTTAAAATCAGCCAAAAAAAAATTTAAAGTTAAACGGTAAGAGATACAAAAACTAAGATACGTGCCCGTTTTCTTTTTAATGTTTAGTTTAATGGCGCAATCAGATCCACGTTAACTTGATTGATTTAGATGATACAGGGTGATTTTTAAAATTGGTCGATTTTTATTATGTCCTATCACTCGGACATTTATGAAGAAAGAAACTTCCAATACAAAAGTTTTATATCTTTTTACGTAGAATCCAGTGGCGTACCTAAAATAAATATACATGTTTTAGTTTTTTAGATTTAAACCAAACTTGCATTTTTTCTTGCGATTACAACAATGTTTAACAATTAATATTTTGCATTGTTCTAAACAGCGAAACTAACAAGAAAAAAATAGTTGACCATAAATTGAATCAATATTCATTTATTTTTTAAAGGGTATGCATATAAAAAAACCCAATTTAACAAGAATACTAAAACATTTGTTAACCAAAACAATAACAACCACAGATTTTTTTTTATAATAGCAACTAAAGAATTATCTCAAGTACTTATTTTTTTTGCGCTGGTAATTAATTAGAAGATGTGCTTAAATACTTTCCATTATGTTCGATGCATTTTTGAACTCATCTTGTAATTAAACTAATGGCGATATAGATATAAATATTTGGTATTCTTCTAGTATCTTATTTTAAAAACTTAAAAGAAAATTATTTTAGTTTTATTCAAAGTACGTACATTTGGTACAGTACCGTAATAAGGCGCCCGTTTGTCTCTAACTTGATTAAAATTATTGGGTCCAGTGGCATCTCAGCGGGCACCACAGCCAGTATTATTAAAAATATATGCCACTGACTTTTTATAGTTTTTGTACTTTTTTTTTAAATAGGCAATACACTTTTTTATCTTTGCATTGCACTATAACTTAATTTAAAACGTATCCCATGACAACATAAAATAAAAACCAAAATTAAAAATTAACTACTTTGGACTTTGGAATAAATAAGCACAATGACCACCTACTGATACGTGCATGACTGCTCGTTAAAAGTAATCATTGTCGAGAGAAAGTGCTAATTGATCTAAGTGCCAAAATTAGAAATCCCCAGAAATCAAAGAAATAAGTAAAGAATGTAATCAGTGCCAGATTAAGACTTCATGATGCCCTAAGCATACGACCCCTGTGGTGCCACCTACACAATAATTTTTGATTTTTTGACGATTATTGGAAAAAAATTACAAATTGAAAGACTAAAATTTTTAAAGACCAAAAAAAAGGTCTTCACCCTATTCAAGAACAAAATACAACACACGTTTCTACTACTTGCTTTCTTTTCTACTCTTTAGTGCCCCTTTGTGGTGCCCCCAGAACGTGATGCCCTAAGGCTTAGAGCATCACGTTCACAGGACCTAAGCAATTGCTTATAGGGTTAATCCGGAACTGAATGTAATGCTGGGCATACGGGTGGCGTCAACTTTGGAATTCGTTTTCAATCGCTAGGGTGATATTGGCCCGGTTATTTAAATTTAAATTTTATTTTCTTAAAAACAAAGCTAAATAAGGAAGCACAAAAGACTTAAAAAATATTTTTAGTTGCTCAATAAAAAAAAGTATAAAAAGTACCAAAAACTCAGTGGCGCACTTGTTTTTCTCAATAATAATGACTGTGGTACCTACAGGAACGCCACTAGACCCAATAATATTAATTAAGTTAGAGTTAAATGTGTGAACTATACCATGAAACAACTTATTAAATTTTACCCAAATCATTTTAAGGATAGGTATTTAAGAAATTTACAAAATACTGTTTTTTTAAACAAAGCAGCTCAAGGCAGAGGTTTAAAACATCTTTTTTCATAAAATGACTTAAGGAAACACCCTGTATGTTACGTTTGCTCAAAAGGTAAAATTTTACGTACAAAATAACTTGAGGAAATTGAGATTTTTATTGTGACTTTTACAGCAAAATTGTGGGTAAAAAATTGTCTATATCTCAAAAAATTTATAAAAACATATTACGACTAAAAGATAACCTTGAAAGGTTTTTCATCCCTGCGACTCATAAAAACCATGTCAAGCGAAATTTGATAGCGCCCTTTATTTCTACAAGGGTAGTCGGTCATTACCTCCTATGTTTACTCATTTTCATAACCAATTAATTATGTTTTGAAACTTTTGTCATATAATAATGTTATAGTAGGAGAGCTAGTGAACCTTCGAGTAACGTTGGGTCTGTAAGGCTAGAAATTTGTATAGTGAGGAGTCATAGCATGCTAAGTACGACAATCATCACCTGGCAGGCATCAGCCGTGCACATCATCATCCTCTATATTTTTGAAAGTTTAAAAAACTTATAAAAACAAAAGAGTTTGAGCTGTAAGCTTGACATTTTTCTAGGATTTAGTTCATTCATAGTAAGGCTTGGAGAAAAATTGACAGGCGTTTTCGATGAGTACAAGTACCTGCCTGGCGAACTTAAAGGTGTGGCTGATATGGATGGCCATATTTCCAAAACGAATAAAGTAAAATGTACCAAATATGGTATTTTTAAAGCTCTTTTAAAGATCTTTTTAACGGTAATACTGGTAATCACGATATAAATTTCTAGCATAACAGGTCTATGGTTAGTTAAAGGGTTCACTAGCTCTGGGACTATTATAAAACAAATACTTGGAAAAACAAAATATACTTGCCTATTATTAAGAAAACTACTGTTTATTTTTTGTTGCCAGAATAACAGTAACAATAGTATAGAAATATTTTGTAGATTTATAAATACACTTGCCACTAAATCTGTTTAATAATCCATTATATTAATTAGCAGTAATCTAAAAAGGTTATTTCCACGGACCTATTTATAGGTTTTCTATGGCGGCGGAGGGGGGATTTAAGCAAGCGCAGAAGAAATTTGCAATGAAAAAAATCCAAGGGCAAAAAAAAGGTCCTTACTTAAAAAAATCATACAAACATGTTCTTTTTGTTTAAGGATCAAAAAATATCTTCCAAAACCATACAAATTAAAAATCCATGGCAAACGCGTCACTTTTTTTTGTCGGACTAGTTTATTACAATACATTTTTATACTATATGAGCAAGCAGTTTTGGTAAATCGGCAAGTAATAGAATAACAAAACAAGCAGTTTGTCTCTTTTCGTCACATTGCCTATGTGTTATGTTTTTAGCTCAACCGGTATATTGTGCCAAAAATGCTAATAGTCCAAGAGCCCGTCAGTGGCAGACCTTCGTCATTTTGTAAAAGCTGAAAGTTTGTCAGCGCATGCTTCCAACATAGGTAGAAGCGATGGGGGACTATAAAGTTTGACTCATAGTGGCTTTGGCAGGATCCAAAGAAATAAATTAAAACTTAATTTTGTCAATATGTAAAGGCTGAATTTTAAATAATATATTACTTGGGTATCTTAAAAAATATTTGCTTAGTTGTCAGATAGTTTCGACAGTTCCAACCATTGACATTCCAACACGGATGAACCGGCCAAAGTCGCCGATCACTGATTTCATAGCAGTCCGACTGAAAGAGAGATAAGGGATGGAGCTAGTTTGAGCAAAATCCATTTGACATTCATGATCCATGGTGGCATGCATGGTGTTTTTATGTTGTTCCTTCTTGTTATTGTCAAAGTCATTTTAAATTTATTTGTGACTATTTTCGTTGGTTTTTATTTTAATAAACAAAATAATTTATTCCAGTTTTATGTAAATTTTTGTTTTATTCCTGAACAATGGTTTTAACTCGCTCAGCCTATAACTGTACCTCTAAAGCGTCAAAAGGAGTGAAGGTAAAATTTTACAGTTAGATTAATTTTAAAATAATCCTTAAGGTTTCAAGTCTGGCGCTTTTTGCCCAAACTAGTTCTATCTCTCTCCCTCGAATCTTTCTTACTAATGTTGTCCTAACGAGAACTATGACGCTTTGATGTTGTATAATGTCCGGTTGACCGGAGGTTGAGTTTCAACCGGGCGTCAAACGGAAGTTTACGTATTATAAACTTCAACCGAAGGTCGAACCGTCGGTTGACTCCCGGTTCACTCAACCGTAACCTGGACCTCGGTTTGAACTAATGAACCGGCGGTTGAAAGCAAATTTGAAGGATTCCATAACCTAAATATTTGTCGATTTTGAGTTGTGTTTATAAAGAGAAGAACAAATTAGAAAAGTATATACTTATTTAGAACAATTACCAACCAGCAATCAGTATTGTTATTATTATAGGTATAAGAAGAGCCAAACTTTTTAAAATGTCGTCATCATCTTCACCAGAAATTGTAAGAAGTAGATTGGTTTGGGAAATTAGTAGTGACGAATCATTTAGTAGTGACGAGGAAAACCAAAACCAAATTGTTAGAGCCCCACGGAACTTTCGGATTCGACTTGATCATTTTACCCGATAGGACAACATAGCCCGTAATATGAATGAACCAGAGCCCATTGACGATCCACTTGTTGAAATGCAAATCGAGGATGAACACAATGATATGGAGGAAGGTGTTAGAAATGGACTAGGAGAACCTCAAAATTATAGGCAGGAATTTCTTTTATATTTTTTAAACTTACTAGAACAAGATGGTAATTAAACTTCAAATAAATATGTAAATGAATACAGTTGGATGTAGTTTACTTTTAAATTTTTTATTGATGTATGAAGTATTTAGTTTAGCTCCTAAATGATATATTAATAATTAATATTATGTATTACTTTTATCTATTCTAAATAATCAAATTTACATAAAAACAAAATGTTTTTCAATACAAAATCTTTATTTAGTTACGTAATTGTCTTTTTAGTAACTCAATTTCTAATTCAAGTTTTGTGTTTAATAATACAATGTTTTTAAGTTTCTCTTTGTGTATTTCCTCTTCCCTTTGTTGTTTTCTTTCTAGGTACTCTTGATTTCTCACAGCCTCTGACTCCATTAATTTTCTTTTCGTTAATAAGTGCTCTTTCTTCAAGTCATTTTCTTCAGTGTCCATGTCCATTGTTTTTCTTTTTTTATTTATTTTTAAAACTCTGTGTTTTTTGATCTAAGGCTGCTTGGGGTGTGGTCAGACCAATCTAAAAAAGAAAAAAACGATTTAAAAAAATATTAATAAGTTTTTATAGGTATTAGTGTTTTACCCGTTTTCTCAATGATTTCTACTTTTTTCTCGTCCACTGGCACATCATTCACTTCAAGCACCTGTGATGTGCTAGGCATTGTGTCATTTATGTCATTTAAGTATTCAAATTCTATATTCTCTAAAGTTTTTAATTCTTCAAATGGTTCTGATACAGCTTAAAGGTAAAAAAAAATATCGGTCCAAACACACAAAAACACATGGATATAAAAAGCTTTCTGAAAAATATATTGTAAAAAAAATTATTCTTTCATCTACCTTTTTCTATACAACTTTCTAAAATTACATCACTGTCACCTTCCGTTGCCTCTAAGCCCTTCACCGACAAACCAATTATACTAATAATTTTTTCATAAAGCAATTTTAAAATAGCTTTAACTTCTATTTCTTGGGTACCGCCACCTGTCTTCATTAAACATTGTCTTCTCTGACTTTCATACTTACGAACGTCCTTTTTAAGTTATCAAATTTGCAACGGAGTTGCTCCGCGGTTCTCGGTTCCATTGAAGTGGCATTATATAATTCTGCAATTTTTTCCCACGCAGAAACCTGAATTAATAAAAACAATTTCTTATGAGGCATTCTTTTACACAAAAAACTAATTTACCTTTTGCCTCCATGTTACAGCATCAGTTTTCTTACATTCAACTATTTCCTTAAACTTAACTACTAAATCTACCAAAGTATGGCAGTCTGAATCGGTGTAAATGATTCTTTTTCCTTTTCCACTCATAATTATTTTTTAAAACAAATAATTGCAATAAAATTCACACCAAGAGCAAGTCAAACAAAAAAATCAAATATCATCTATTCAATAAAACGCGGGAAATATACCATACGTCATACTTTTCAATGTCAAAAAATCATACTCCTATTGGCCTAAATTATCTCGATAAAACCGGCAACACTTCCTATCAAAATAGAACCTTAGGTTGGCCAACGTCAACCCAAAAATATTTTATAATACGGAGCAGTTCTGAACCGCCGGTTGAATTTCAACTGCTGGTTGATCAACCGTAGGTTGAATCTCGTCTTTATAATACTAAATGTTTGGTAAAAAATTAGTTTTACACCCTGTAGAACGAAAACCAATAACATTTTGCTAAGCGATATTGAGCTCAAACGCTTTATTTTCATGTCAGGTATCCTACATTAACCTATGTCCAATTAATTACAGGACACCCTGTATATAGGAATTTAACATTGTCAACTCGCTTACTCAATAGTTGTTAAAAAAAAGGTATTATCTGAATTTTTTGATATTGTCATACATTATTTAAATGGAAAAGTTGGGTCTAATTGCTCATTTTTAATTGTTTAAATGGTTGTATCTTGATAAATAATATTCTTATATAATCTTAATAGTTTAAACAAATTTCTGACCAAGATACAAGCTGGCATCGTCGTAATGAGCAGAGTTTACTCTAAACATGATTCCGAAAAAAATCAATAAGAATAATTTTTTGATACATTGGTGCCCATACCTCCTAGTCTTTTGAACCTTTCTGATTGAATGAGGGGTTGGAATTCTTATTAGCGAGATACGGAATAATTTTTGTATGGAAATTTTTACTTGCACGCATAATAAACTCTAAAAACAAACATTCTATGACGTATGATAACATATCATTACATATTTTATCCGCTTAAACTATATTTGTCAAAAGTTAATTATATGGAATTATCGTCTCATCCAATTAAGAATTTTACCAAGCATCTTAATTAGCGCATTTGCTCCAATTACCGAATGTAAACATCGTTCCCTTATTATGTAACAATGTTTTGATTTGTAACCCTTGGTTACAAAAAATCAAACAAATTTTAACCTAAAATGGAACATCGCACGACAGCATCCAAAATGATTGAACTCTACACATTGATTAAGACTGAGCATAATTCCAATTTATTGTTGCCATGCGAAAAAATTTACAGAACGACTAGCTTATATTGTTACAAAACTCTTAAATATCTGCCTTTTTCTACAAAGGCCCTATAATTCTATCTATCTATGTAACGGAATCTTTGAGCCTAATTTTTACCAACTTCCAGCGATTCAATTTCTTTGAAACTTTGCACACGTATCAAGGACCGATGACAATGCAATAATTTAAAAACAGTATCCCGTTATCCTGATTAGGACCGCCAGGATAAATAAATTCCCTTTACAGATCCTCTGTGTCTCTTGACAAATGGCGAAGGAATTTTTTAGTGAATAAACTGGAGCATTTATTTTTAAAAACTAATTGATATATCGAACTAAAAATGAAAAATAAATAATAGTTTAAAAAACTAAAAACACGCTTTTATATGCAAACCGAACTAAAAATTAGAAAATAATTTTTCATTACAAAGAGTTTGTCACTTCAGAATAAAAGCGTGGGGTGCTTAATATATTAAATGTTATAATTATTCTATTTGCAAATATCTATGAGGGAAAAGTTATGAAAAATAGTAAAATGCACCCCACGCTTTACTCTGAAGTGACAAACTCTTTGTAATGAAAAATTATTTTCTAATTTTTAGTTCGGTTGCATATAAAAGCGTGTTTTTTTTAGTTTTTTAAACGAAAAGTATCTAGTAAGTAACTACGGTTATTGACTTTTTAAAACAATTAAAAACATTTTTTTGTTCAGGTATTTTTCTTAATTTAAACTGCCCAATGTATAAGTTCTTGTAAAAATCTTAGATATTACTGTGAAGCAGTTCAATCACAAGAGAAGCATTTCTTTTCTCTAGATATTAAGAAATCATGTGGGCTGGATAGCATCTCAAGCAGCAAGATGACGTCTTATTAACGTCTCTTTTTAGTCATTTTTGGTCACATTTGATCAGCAAAGACTTCATAAGATGACGACAAAATGACGTTAAATTGACCTCCTAAGTCACAGACAAAAGACGTCCCGTTATTGACGTCATAATGACGTCTTTAAGATGACGAAAAATTGACGCATATACTTTTTTTTTTAAAGTAAAATGATACGATATTTTATTTGAAAATTGAAATAGGAAAAAACTCCTTACTGCTTGCAATTTCCTTGCACTGCTCGGGACACTGTCCAACCTGGGGATACAGATTTTTATACTAGCCAAAGATATTTCTATCAAAGCAAATTGAAATCACCAACCGCAGAACGGGCTCGAACTATTTTGGTTTCTTCGATACGGTGTAGGCGATAAAAAGCGAAGATGTTGAATAAACGTAGTAGTTTATTGTCCATTACGCCATCTATCGGTAGATGTTTCTCCTATTTTAATTTTGTAAAATTATTAGTCTCATTTTTCTGTCATGATATTTCGGTTGGATTTTGATACGATATAATGTCATATAATGTCACAAAATTTTTCTGACGGGTTTTCTAAATATGACGTCATTAGATTTTTATGAACTAGTATGACGAAAAAATGTCGTCAAAAAGACGTCCCTTCAACGACGTCAAAAACACGTCATTCAAATGACGTCATAATTTTGGTCTGATGACGTCCTATGACCAAAAATGACCCAAAATTACTTAAAAATGACGCCATAATGACGTCAGCTTGCTGCTTGGGATACAAGGAGTCGTCTTAAAAAAAAAATTCCTAAGCTTCCAACCATATTAATTCAGATCTTTCGAATTGCTTATAGTCTTTGGGCCATTAATGAAATGGACTTCATGATAAAAACACGTGCAAAACCTTTTTAGGGGTTTTTTGACGAGTCTACCACGAATATTGAAACCGCCATATATGAAAGCGGCGCGATAACCCAGCTGGTCAATGTCAAATGTTTCCGGTGTCGGTTTGGGCGAACGCGTCACTTATTTTATTTAACAGGTTTACCATAATGTTTTACATTCAGTTTTAAAACATTACACGAAAACCGCCTTGTCTGATAAAACATGTGTTTAAGCCTTCTGGTTTTATGACTGTAACCCTTACCATTTTTAGCAAAATGTTTAAAAATTGCTTGTAAAACATTGTGATAAACTTGTCCGACAAAAAAATGACGCGTTCTCACAGCCCGACACCAGAAACATTTGAAATTGACAGGCTTGTGAGTTGAAGCGCCGCTTCCATATATGGTGGTATGAATATTCGTGGTAGTCCCGTCAAAGGAACCGCCTAAAAAGGTTTTAAAAGTGCTCTTATCATGAAGCCCATTACATTACTGGCCCAGGGACTATTATGATAAAGGAATTTTATTTTTCTAGGGTACTGAGTAAAGTTTTTGCTTATTTAAAGGTTATTTTTAATCCTAAACATATTTTCTTTATAAAAATTTGCGATTATAAGTATTTGAGCAACGTTATTATTTTTGAGATAACTCTTATACCACAAAAAAATATTGCATTTTGGCTTCTAGACTATTTTAGAACCTTTATAAAATACTTTGTTTATGTTTATGCATTTAAAAAATTGCTTGTTTAATTTTCTGAATTTTCTTTTGGTAACAGATAATTCGCTAATTCGCATAAATAATATTTATTATTAGTTTTGATTTTTACCTTTACTCACAGAAAACAAAAATTAAACAATATCAGGCTTGTTTAGGTGTAAACAAATGGTATTGTGTTTATCAGTTCTAAAAATAAACAAGTTACACAGTTAACTTAATCCCCCACGAATAAACGACCAAAATGAGATATCCCCAGAATCCATTGCATAATTCACGAAATGAGCTATCATATCAAAGATCACAAATATAATCAATCCATAAACGAAACTAATAGACATAGTAATGCTCGTTTTGATTTTCGTATGTTATCGCGTGAGGAGGTGGCTACTCTTGTTCGAGGCCTTAAATCTGGTGCTGCTGGCATAGATGATATTTCTCTATTAATGTTGAAATTCAGTTTACCAAATTTATTAAGCCACATTACTCACATAATAAATGTTTGTCTAGAAACAGGCTGTTTTCCTAGGATTTGGAGAACAGCCATTGTATGTCCAGTACCTAAGGTAAATAGCCCATCAGTATTAAGTGACTTAAGGCCAATCAGTCTTTTACCGATTTTAAGCAAAGTGCTAGAGAGGGCTGTATATGAACAACTTTATAAGTATGCGAGTGAGAATGGCTTTTTGCCTGCACACCAATCTGGATTTCGTCCGGGGCATGGTACTGCAACAGCTCTTCTGCATTTGAGTGACCTTATTATGCAAGGTCTTGATTGTGAAATGGCGACGGTTTTGATAATGCTTGATTATTCAAAAGCATTTGATTGTGTCGATCACGCACTACTAAAGGCAAAGCTACACTATTTTGGATTGGTAGATCGAGCGTTGTCATTCTTTAGTTGCTATTTGGAGGATAGAAAACAGATTGTGAGGTTAAACTCCGAAATGTCTTATGTTGGTGATGTGGTCTCTGGGGTTCCTCAGGGATCCATCCTAGGCCCGCTTCTTTTTATATTGTACACTTTTGATATTAGCAGCATAATACACTTTAGTAAGGTTCACTCTTATGCTGACGACACGCAGCTTTTGTACACATTTAATCCATCAGATTACAATGAAGTAGAGGCTAATATCAACTTTGATTTGCAAAAAGTGTTCGAATATAGTGGCAAACATAGCTTAAAGTTAAACACTAAAAAACACAAGTAATGTTATTTTCCCCTGATGGATGTGCTAAGTTTCTACAAGAATATCTGCATCTGCGTGTCAATGATGAGCTCTTGGACTTTACTGATACAGCGAAAAATTTGGGGATGATGTTTGATAACAAACTGAGATTTAGTCAACACATATCTAACCTAAGCAAAAATCTTATATGTCATTAAAAATGTTGTACGCAAACAAGCATATTCTTAACTATAAAGTTAGAAAAAACTCTGTGAATCACATATAATCTCAGTGCTATCTTACTGTAGCACACTGTACTATCCGTGTCTAACACAAGATGATAGACAACGGCTACAAAGGATACAAAACAACTGTTGTCGCTTTATTTTCAATTTAAAAAGTATGACCATATATCTGAGAAAATTAATCAATTAAATTGGTTAAACATGAATAATTTATTTAAAAACCAGTTGTTAGTATTACTATACAAGCTACTAAAAACATCAACCCCATTCTATCTAAGATCTAAGCTGCATTTTCGAAGTGATGTTCACAATATCCCTATCAGGTCTGATACTCTTACTATGCCTCAACACAAGAAAACTATATTTCAAACGTTCTTTTACCTATAATACCAAACAATTTAAAAGTTAGGAGGAGGGTCCTGACTTAAGACGCGTACTGTAGTTATCCAAATCTATGTAATAGTACTTTAACCTTGATTACCTATTTTTACTTATTATTACGACTTTTTAATAATAATAATAATACATTCTAACAGACTAACAGTACATTTCGTTTTAGATTGCTTCTTCCCGGCGGAGGAACCTACTTTAATGAAACAGGTGGTTATGGGGAAGCTGCAACACACCTCTATAATATTGCATTGGAATACAACGAAAATGGGGTAGGATATGTTTAATCTTAAAAATAACTATGCATTGAAAGTAAAACTATACCATGTGTTCCTTACAGGTCGTCTTTCCGTACACCTTTTTTACTTTTATGATAGAAAAATAGACTAAGGTAGGTCGTTATTTGAGATAATTGTGGATTGGTTGTGGTCTATGCACTGGTTTTTAGTTACTTGCGGTTTAACTAAAACTGAATGGAGATTCAAGAAGGACCAAGAAGTCAACTCACTGTGTGAGATGCCTTCGGACAAAATGGTACCAAGCTACTGGCTAAACAAAGGTTTTCAAACCTTGATACCGGACAGAAAGGACTGGGTGGCAGGACCTCCCATTAAAGCCGACCTAATCTGGTACACAGACGGCTCCAAAACAGACCAAGGAGTTGGAGCAGGCATATATGGGGACAAACCAAGGACCAAAATAAACTTGGGTCTCGGATAACACCCTACTGTGTTCCAGGCTGAAATTGTAGCCATAGAACAATGTGCTAGGGAAATTATCAGAAGGAATTATGTGGATAAAACCATAGTAATTTACTCGGACAGCTAGGCAGCCATCACGGCGATCACAAGCTAACCATTGCCTAAGTACCAGGACACGAAGGCCACGAAGGCAATGAGGAAGCTGATAAATTGGCAAAGGAGGAGGCTGGCAGGACGATGGTAGGTCCCGAGCCCTACTGCGGTATTCCGTCATGCCAAGTAAGGTCATCTATTAGATCATGGATTATGAGGGAATCCCAAGACTGGTGGAGAAGAACACCAGGACAGCGTCAAGCGAAAGTATTCATCAAGGCTTACTCGCCGGAATGTAGGAAAGACCTTCTGAATTACAACCGGAAGGCAGTAAGAATAATAGTGGGTCAATTAACAGGTCATTGCAGACTGGATAAACACCTGGAAATCATAGGCCTGGTAGAAGGAAACCTATGCAGGTTCTGCCAGGAGGAGGAAGAAACGGCAGAACATGTTTGTCGTCTGCGGTTTACAAAGCTGGGTGAAGAAAAACCTAAAGCGGCAAGATTTACCAAGGAGCCGGTTTCAAGCTTGTGGAGTCTGATTAAAAAGACCGGCTTGGACAGCGTGCTCTAACCTATGGGCGGAGGACACGCAATAAACCTAAGCAGGTTGCAGTGATAGAGGATATACAGTCCACCTCCTAATATAATCTAATCTAACTAAAACTGCTACTTTAACATTTTAAATGGCACCACCGGTATATTTCATTTTATTTCGATAGAATATGAAATTCGAAATACGAAGACACCTCATATGTAGTTTTTGGTAACTCTGCTGTCAATTTTTTATTTTTATAATTTTGATTTAGAGTGCGGGTCAAGTAGCCATGTAAAAAGTAATTAATGGTCTTTGGTTTTTTACGACTTCTCAGGGCGGAGTCAAAATTTGCAAAGTCCTAGTTATGGTTAAATGTAGTAGACATTATTTTCTGGTATCATTTGAAAGGTGAAGGCATGTAAAATACAGAAAAAATATGAACATATTTTAATCTTGATTTTAAAATTTAAAATAATACAATGAAAAAAAAATTATGATAATTTAGTTAAAATAGACTATTATTCATCTTACTTCTGGCCTTCTATTTATATTGATGTAATATTTTTTTTAGATAAAATTTATTTGGCTTAAAGGTTTATTTGGTTATAGTGCTCTTAAACTAGAAAAAATGTCCTTATTTCGAAATTTAAAAAAACATCTATTTTTTTATATATAATTTAGTTTATCTTACTTCTGGCTTTTTATACTGCTGTAATATTATTTGTACAAAAATTTTATTATATTTATTAAAAAAAGTTATAACTAAATAATTTTATGTAAAAATAATATCATAATTATAAATAAAAGGCCAGAAGTAAGATAGATAATAGTCTTTTGCGACTGAATTATCATATATTTTTTAAAAAATTTAAATGCATTATTTTAAGTTTTAAAGTAAAGATTTAGTTTTTCCCACATTTTTCATGTATTCTACATGACTTTACCTTTCAAATGATAGCCAATACATTTTTCTACGACCTTTCGTTTAAAAGCTATTTGATTTTCGAACGATTTTCTACTGCATCGTACATAGTGCCCCAGTCCCACAGAACAACAACCCAATTCAGAACACCCCTGAGGAGGGGGGCAAGTGCCCTCATCCCGCCCCCTATTTCCCGCGTACAGCTCTGTCAACCAATATACAATTATGTCAAATAACAGCATACCAAACTTTATTTCTTTACTTTAATAAGGGTCTCGCCTATAACTTGTGAGAAACACTCGGTATAATACAAATATTTATAACTTTTATTTTATTCGCTATTACTGTTTTTAGGTATACTACCCGATTTGGGCAACTTGTCTTGGTATGCAATCCCTGATGTATGCAGCCCTTAATGGCACCAAAGACATTCGTGTGGACTGTTCTTTACGAAACGTGGCAGTACCTTTGGATTTCGTAGAAGGTAATATACCAAGGAAGACAAATTATATAAAAAATAATTTTTGGGACACAAATAAAATTAAAGTGTTTTAAATCTGACACTATGGATATTAATCTTTTAGGATATCAAAAAAGCAAGATGTTTTCGGAGGCCTCCAACGAAATTCTTCGAATCCTTGGTACAAAAAACACTACATACAACCTTCACAGGTACTGCCTTACTAAAGCAGTATTAAAAGAAAATGATCTTTTGGATGACTGGAATATTTTAGCTACAAACAAAGATATTAACGATATTGAATTTATAAGTGCCATGGAACATAAAAAGTACCCCATCTATGGTAAGTCTTTATAATGGTAGGGGAGCCCAAGAGAGGATTTGGGGATTCACTACAGCACGGCAGATTAATATACCGGAGGATACCTTATACCCGGTTAAGTACAGTGACGGAAATAAAATTTCGTACACTTGGGTTAACATTTTATGTCAATTTTCAATATTTTGGTAAACTTGGCTTTTTACCTTTTTCTCACCTTAATTAATATTCAATAAAATACATGACTTCAAAATAAATATATAGTTTATTTTATTCAAATATTAAAGAAAAAACACTGGCCTAATATGTCAAAGCGGCACCATTTTTTTTCCACTAATAAGTGGAATAATGTGGGCATTGATGCAATCAACATTTGTGCATGGTGAACATTGTAATTATCTCGGGTTTCTTCAATTTTATTCCACAAATCATCACTGTTTTGTAGATGGAAATTATTTTTCTTGTTAATTTCCTTTACGATATATCCCCAAACGTTTTCGATTGGATTAATATCAGGGCTTCTTGAGGGCCAAGGTAACAATGAAATGTTATTTTCCAGTAGCCAGTCCGAAACTCTCCTTGCTGTATGGACGGGGCAGTTGTCATGCTGGTATATAAAATTTTCTTGTTCAAATATATTGTTTACAGATGGCAACATAATATTTTGGAGTATGTGTATATAAGCTTGACTATTAAATCTTTCTCGAATACGGTGGCATATGCCTAGCCCTCAGAAAGACATATACCCCCATACATTAACAGAAAATCTTCCACTTGTTTTAACATGTTGGGTATATCTTTCTTCGTACCGTGTTTCTTGCGGCCTATACACTCTAATCTGCCCGCTATAATAAGATTGAAAAATCTTCTCATCGGTAAATACTACTCTTTCCCAAAAATCCATACCTTGCGGTAAATACTCCAGTGCAAACCCCATTCTTTGCTCTTTATTCATATCGGCTTTTTAGCAGCTACACTGCTTCTCAATTCCGAATTTTTCCTAATACGATTTCTTGCCGTTCTTACTGTCCCAATCTATCAGATGATTATCTTGATTTGCGTTTGAAATTTTTTTACCACTTCCAGCCCTTCTCTCCAATGATCCTGTATTTTCCCATTTAGTTCTGAGGCTTTGAATAGTGCTTCTTGGTTTCCCAACTTGCTGAGCTATTCTTCTCAGAGAAAAACCTTCTTCGAATAGAGTAATTACTTTAGCCTTCTCTAGTTCATTCATTTTCAAAAATTAAAAAAGTAAAATAATATAATTTTGAAATGTGTGACAGATAACAATTTGTCAAGTAAGGCATATTTCCAGGTGATCCAGGTACGCAAAAGCCAACATCACACTGGGAAAAATTAGGTGTACGAGATTTTAATTCCGTCACTGTACCTATTATGGTGACCTAGATTTTTTTTTTAATTTTTAACACCCTGTACTTCAAAACTAAGACGTTTAGGACATATGTTTATATGAAGTTTTTTTCTTATTTTTTTGTTGTAGAATCATTTGGTTAAGTTTGTCGGTTGAGTTACTGGACACCCTGTATGAATGTAGGTAATTTGATTGAAATTGATGAAAACTTTGATGTCGGTGAGGTTTATCGACGTTAATAAAGGGTACCTTATTTTTAGGTTTTTGATTGTCTATAAAATGGCGCCCCCAGCTTTGCGATATCTGTCAAAATTAAAAAGTTATGATGTAAATAAATTTTAAGTTTTAGGTAAAATGCCCTCTAGCGGTATTTAAAAAAGTACTTTTGTCTTAAAATTTTAGAATCTGCAAAGCTCGATTTATGTGCCAAATATCAACTGGATTGGTTAAAAAATAAATGCAATATGGCGAAAAAAACAAAATAAAAATTGAACTTTGACGGCTTGTAACTCGAAAACGAATAACATTTTGAAAAAATTTATATAAAGCTCTACCCTTATTTTGTCAAGTAGAATCACCCCCTTAAGTTTCGTGATCGATTTTTGATTCACCCTGTATAATGCATATCTTTTTATCGGTAGGGGAAGCGGCTATAGATTTTTAAATATGTCAAAAAAATACTGTTATTTTTTCGGCTTGTGGAAATTGTTCGTATCGTATCGGATTATATATTTTTCGTTATCGCCCTGTATACGGGGCTTATATTTGGTACGGTACGGGTACAAGATATCCTTCGGTATATTAATCTGCCGCGCTGTAGTAAATCCTGAAATCCCCTCTTGGGCTGCCCTACCATTATTACCATTTACAATTAGGAAACACCCTTTATATTTTACAAGGATTTAAAAAATGATTGATTTTTTAAAAGAATTAACTTAAATTAAATAAATTTTATCAATTTTTAACTTTGTAGGTGTCCAGTTTCACCCAGAGAAGAATCAATTTGAATTCAAGAGAAACAAAGGTTTTCCTCACTCCGTAGACAGTATTAAAACTGCCCAGTATTTCGCAAACTTTTTGTTAATCAATGCAGAAAAAATAGCAATACATTTTTAAACGAGACCCTGGAGGCTGAGTCATTGATATACAATTTTAATCCGAAATATACCGGACTTAAAAGTGGATACTATGAGCAGATTTATGTATTTCTAAAGGAAGATTTCGAAAAAGTGCAACTTATTTAAGGATGTTTTAAATTGTGTGATTTATGTGGTACAAATTGTAATTTTTATCTGCTAATAATTATTCTTTATATTTTTTTTCGGTAGTGTGAATAAAACTTCCGTCGTTAGTTTGTCGTTGTTTTGTTAATCAATGCAGAAAAAATAGCAATAAGTTTTTAAACGAGACCCTGGAGGCTGAGTCATTGATATACAATTTTAATCCGAAATATACCGGACTTAAAAGTGGATACTATGAGCAGATTTATGTATTTCTAAAGGAAGATTTCGAAAAAATGCAACTTATTTAAGGATGTTTTAAATTATGTGATTTATGTGGTACAAATTGTAATTTTTATCTGTTAATAATTATTCTTTATATTTTTTATTTCCTTTTCGGTAGTGTGAATAAAACTTAAAAACCGTAGTTAGTTTGTCGTTGTAAATTTAAAATTAATATAAAAACAAGGTTTTCATTTATATTTTGCCACCTACTTTTAGCTATAACCAAGGAGGATAGGAATAAACGTCCTGCATAAAAGCTTTATACCTTTTTATCTATTATCTTTGAAGCAAAAAAGAAATAAATGAACATCAAAAACTCAAGAAAATGAATGAAAAACATTTTTAAATGGGACACCCTGTAAATTATGTCACCATTAAAAAGGTCTTTTAAAAAGCTTTACAAAAATACCCTTACACTTGATATATTTATCTGTAATAGTTTCTAAAATATGGCCATTTAAATCTGGGTATAATTTTCATTACATCTACAGTCTCACCTTAATGCTGTAGGTAGGTATAATAGTAATTATATCTACCATTTTTCAGTTTTAAGTTGTCATATTTTAAAAACTATTAAAGATAGATATATCAAATGTGATATTTTTGTAAAGCCTTTTAAAAGACCTTTCAAATGGTGACATAACATACATTTAAAGAAAGATTACGCCTTCATTTTTTTAGTTTTTGAACTTCGTTTGTTCCTTTTTTATGCTCAGAAGGTAATAGATGAAAAAGTATGAAATTTTTATACATGAAGTTTTTTTCTTTCCTTTTTGGTTATAGTTAAAAGTGGGTGACAAAATACAAAATTCCCTGTACATTTTTCTTGTTATTAAAGATGATATACTATTTTACCTGTAGGACTATAATTGTCAAACTCTTATAAAGTTAGATTGATGTGGTGTGAAATTCAGTTATTTTTGACATAAACAAACCATTTTAGTAGTTTTAAACAATAATAATTTTAAATAGTCCCAAACATTAAAGAATACTTTATTACTAATCCCTAAAAAGAACAATAATATACTGGTTAGTAAACAGTACTGCCAATATATTTAAAATAGCCTAATAGATATTTATGTTATAAGGTTCATAATCTCGATCATTATGGGACTAACAGTGAATATTGTGACGTATACTTTTGGAATACATAGGGGCTCTTTACGTCACTTGGACCAATATACCATATGGAACTATCTTCTTAGGACAATGAGACCGGTGGACAAAAACCATCTTTTCTTTCACTATAAGACTACAAGAACTATTTGACTAGCTAAATTTAGCCCCCACTAGGGATAGCCCGTACGGGGGCTTAACCAAAACTTTAACTTTATACTTGACTTGATTTCTACTACCTACCCTTATCTAATATCTTTCTTATTTCTTTTTCTTAACTTCTCCCCTGCATTATTGGGTAACTCTGTTTATAAACAAAGTTGAACTCGGCTTTTTGGTGACTTAGCACGTTTACGACCTTGCCCGTTCGACCTAGAAGCTTACCTTGCCGGTTCGAGGTCTAAGCTTTAACATTATTTTAAATTGTTATATTTTACTTTAATATGTGTTTTTTTCATTATCGAAATAATTAAATGAATATTAAAATTATTAAAACTTACATACCCCCTATACAGGGTGTTCACAATATTATCATTCGAGGCATCAGCCAAGTCTGGTAACACGGCGTGTAGCATAATGACTGTTTATGATCCGAGTTTCGTACAATATTTTATATTTTGATGATTTTTGTTTTTTTTTTGTGGAATTTGTAGTTTTTTCAGTAAACTATTCCTTCAGTGTTAATGTAACCCAATTTATAGGACTGATTACTATAATGCTTTTATAATAGTACTATAATGAAATCACGACTGAATACTATAATGGATTTATTATAGTACTCAGTACTATAATGAAATCATTTTAGTATTCAGCCCTATAAAGTTTTTGACTAAATATTTTGACACTAAAATTAAAATTCATAAGAATGTCATTATGACACGTCGGATATTCCGTTTATATAAACGGCATTAACAAAATTTGTTACTGTGGACCTGCGGTAATCCGAACTCTGTCTAATCCGACACCCCTTGTAATCCGACAAACCTATTACTATTAAATATACCTAAAAATTTCGGCAAATTTTCACTAGTACGTGATTGAACAGTATGATTTGAATTTAATGGGTTTTTTGTTGGGTACATGCCCAGTCTATCTAAAAAGAATGGGACCGCTTTGGTAGTATGATTTGTAGTTGAAATAGGATCTTTGGTTTTCAATTTGTTGAATTTTACGCATTCTTATAAAAAAGTTCGGATTATAGAGGATCTTAGCCAGTACTATATAATTAGACAAATTTGATAATCCGATATTGCTCTGCAAAACGTTTGTCGGATAACCGCGGGTTCACTCTATCTGAAAGGTGTTGGGCATAAAGAATTGTAAGAACAGCGATGTCGGCACGCTTGCCATGTTTTCCAGTTTTTGTGTTACACGTATTTTATTTTATTATTATTTTTTATTTATTCTTCGCCCTGGTCCTTTTGGTCCAAGTTGCCAACTCTTTTCCTTCCGGACTATGCATTCCAGGGCTTCGTCGGTGGAAAATTTGGATAATCGAGCTCGTAGCTCCCAGAAATTCAAAACATGCAAAATAATAATCGATGCGATGCATAAATTGACGGCTGTCAAACCAAGAACTGCTACTGGTATTATGTACAACTGGTCACTATCCAAACTGAGCGCTTCAAGCGGAGGCGGCCACCGTCCCCGGCCGTAACGAAAACACGTGCACACCACTAAAACTTAGAAAACATCAGGCTATAGGAATCTGCGCTCACAGCGCTTAGCTCCTAAAAAATGATGCCGTCAATTTCGCTTGAATCTTTACTCGATCCCCGAAGGTAAAAACACCCGTACAGCATCACCAACCGCCATACCGGGAAAAGCTATGTAGCAACGCAACATCTGTGCTGTTCGGAGGTCGAGACAAATAAAGTACACACATTTTTAAAATTTATTTTTAAGTAGCTGCCAAGCTAAGAAAACACCACATTTTTGGTAAAGAATATAAAAGCGATAAAATATTTCTAAAGGCGTTTAAGCTTTGTTTACAAAAGTAAAAATCTCAAAGATTTTTTTAACACAGCTTTTAGCGGTTATATAGATAGTTAGGCGCTAACGTACTTATTGCTTAAATTCTAGTGAGTTATATGAGAGCAACTCAAAGAGACACAAATCTAAAAATTTGGAAATTTATTAAATTTGACTCGCAGAATTTAATGCAATAAAAATAAATGGGGCATTTTATTTAAATAAAAAAAAACAAATAGGTGCAGCTCAAAACTGGAAAATCTGACAACAGTGCCAATATCATTTTGGATATCAAATTTGGTAAATCTAGATTAAAAGGTTTTAAATATATTTACTTAGGAATTAATATACTTTTTTACTAAATCAGTTTAGATATTGTGAACACCTAGTATAAAAAAGTATACATTTTGGGAATTTTAAAAATATACATTTTTGGGAAATTTAAAATAAGTATTCATTTTAATTAGGTTACTTAACATTGGGAATTTTGCTAAATAAAGATATACGTGAGGTGTCAAGGTTTTTAAAGAATAAATTAAACAATTTTCTAGGTTACTCTTATATTAATAAAATAAAAACATTAAACAAACTGGGTCGCGTAGAAATGCATAACAAACACTGGAAAATGTATTATTTAAAGAGAGAAAAAGAAGTTAGAGAAAGATTAGATAAGAAGTAGTTAGTGAAGTCAAGTATAAAGTTAAAGTTGTAGTTAAGCCCCATGTACGGGCTACCCCTAGTGGGGGGCATGCCCGTACTAAATTTGAGTTAGTCAAATAAGTTAAGTTGGTCCTAAAAAATGCGAAGTTAGTTTTGATGGTCATCCGGTCTCATGGTCCCAAGAAGATAGTTCCATATGGTACATTTGCCCCAGTGACGTAAAGTGGCATATATGTATATTTCAAAAATACTAAGTCACAATATGAATTTAACTATTTTAACTTATAAAACATACATTTGAATAATAATTTAATTAAATTGCTAAATTTCAACCTTTTAGCTAAAATTCGACTGATTTTCGTTTATTTAGAGATTAAAATTCGTATAGGACATAGGATACTATTTTGATTGTGATACACATAACCAATAATTTTACCAACCATTACTTATACAATATGATTGTAAAAAATATTATACATAGTAGAAATATTACTCCAGTGGAAAGTTTTTCTTTTTCCAACTTTTCCGAACCAGATGAAACAAAAAATTACCAGAATTATAGTTTTTGTTTAATTCTACGCTACAATTTTAAACATAATTTATCTATAAAGTCCTATACCTAAGCCCAGCCGCTTTTGGCCAATATTGAATTTCTAATGTCAAAAATGACATTTTCAGGCCAATATACAGGGTGTTACATAATATTGTAAGGAAGAAATGAAGGAGAGATTTTACTATTAAAACCATGAAAAAAGTTCATGTAAACATAGGTCTGAACATGCATTGCTTCCCAGATACAGGGTGTTAAACTTTAGAAAAACAAGTTTTTATTAAAACCTTTAACCCTCCATCTTGGCTGGGCTTGGGACCAGCTAAAGTCCGTAACAATCATCCACCGCTCTGCCCTGTGGAGGCTTAGCCGTAGGCTATCCCTGCACGGGCCTTAAGCGGAGTTTAACACAACCTAGCTTTGTTAAAAAGTTAATCGTTTGCGAGGTACAAGGTTTAAAAGTAACAAAATTAAATGAAAACTTTAACACTTTGTATCATGCAAATTTTGGCTCAAAGAATTAGCGGTAGCATTTTTGTACATGTGTTGCCTAGACAAAGCAAAGGAATGCAATGAAAAAATTTTGTATAAATGAAAACGTTTAGTTTGAAATATCTTAAAAACAGTTGCTCATAGCAATGTTTAAAAGGTATACCTTTTTGTTAAAATATAATAGAATAGGAATTCTTCACCAGAACTTTATTATACCGGGTCAAACAAAAAATATGGCAATTTCAACATAACAAAAGGACTGTAGGTGGATCTCTCTACATTCTATAACAAAAACATGAGTAGATTTTAATGCCTTACTCTGGAAAATCCCCCAAAACCGAAATGTATAATAAAATATTTAATAATAAACGAAAGATTTAAAAATAACTAAAATAAAATAAATGCTTCTACACCCTGTATGTCCGAATCGATAAACTTTTTGAAGAAGGTCATTTCCGTTAAATCTTTGTATAGGGTCTTTCAATAAAAGTGATAGTTTTTCAAATAAAGATTTTTCGGTTTTTAATCCATATATTTTTAATTTCTAGGTGTTGCTATATTAAGTATAGTATGCAGTTTTATTATGCGGCATCTGACTCCTCTCGATCGGTTGGAAGTAATAAAAAAACATTTCCAAATTGGTAGCTCAGTTGTGGCCACTCAACGTTTATTCACTCAAAAATTGGGTTGCCATCATCTGTACTCTGCGCAGGTTATCCGCCGCACTGTGAAAAAATTTGTGGATGAGTTTTGACGTAAAGTTAACTCAAGTTCAACCTTTTCCACAGTGCGGCGTATAACCTGCGGCGCACATCCTGCGCAGAGTACCTATGAATGCAACACAATTCTCGAGTGACTAAACGTTAAGTAACCACAACTGAGTTACCACTTTGATAATATTTATTTGTTCAGTACTTGCAACCATAGATAGGGAGGGGGCTTACAACCAGTCGAGAGAAATCAGACGTTGCATACTAAATATAGTAATCCTTACCTAGAAATTAAAAAAATATGGATTAGAAAGCGAGAAATCTTTATTTAAAATACTATCACTTTTATTAAAGATCCTTTATTTTGTTCCAAGGAATTTGTTGTAGCATTTTGTACAGACCTTTTAGAGTATTTCAAACCAAGAAAACAAAATCTTTTGTTGGCATTTCTGGATACCCTATATGTGCAATATCCGGTAAAACAACAATTAAAACAAGAAACATAATAACAAGAGCTTATCGATATACCATTATTGCCGATATTGAGAACCCGTGTCTTTGCACGCGGTAAAAGGAGGCTTTACCGGAACACGTGAAGTATAAAACAAATATTTTGGGAATTGTGTTTAATTTATTCCAGACGGTACGCTCACGGGTGATTCTTTACAAATCTTAGTTTTAACTGAAAGATTTAGAAAATTGTAATTTTTATTAGGACACTAGCTAAACGACCGTCGGCGGTTTTGCTCAATTATAATAAATTATATCTACGTATATGAAATCCGCCGAAAATGTAAATTAATTTGTTATTACCGGCGGTTTTTACTTATTTTATTGATAGAAGCCATCGCCAAAAAATAGTTAAATTTAATTTAATCCTAATAATTATTTATTTTGCTTTGCCGTAAGCGTTTAGTTTCTTTGTGGTTTTATTGTTTAGTATTGTAGTTTAGTTAATAGCACCTTTTCTTTTGGAAAAACAAACTGGAGTAGTATATTGGGATGGGACAGGCAAATACCTGTATTGTATTTATTTTAACGTTTCGTGACTGGATTGCCACTTTATCAAGAGCCTATAATTAAAAAATACACATTGCAAAACCATTTCGTCACATAGACCCAATAATTTACAACACCAAAGAACACTTAAAAAAAAATATTATTAGGCAGGAAAGGCAAATAAATAACTTATCAGGACGTCATCGTCAGCATAATAGTCAGCACTTGGAAATAACTTGAAATGCTTAAAAAAGTGGAAAATTATTTGTCTGAAAATTTAATTAAAAGCAGTAAAAATTAAATTAAGAAAAAATATATAAAAAATTACCTACAAAAAATATATATAAAAAAAAAAGTTTTTACCTATCCGGAATTCGAACTCGGAACCTGTGGCTTACGGGTCAACACTCGTAACCTTGTAGCTATGGGACTACTTGAATACATTTTTTAAACCTTGATAATATGATTGAAGAAATAAGCCCTGTTTATTATATGAATTATTTATCTTGTAACTTTTTTCTTTTCCTGAGAAGTTTGTTCCATCCTCAATACATGCATACTTTAACTAGTAATTCTTTAGTTTTAGTTCTATGAAACGATTAGTTTTTTTCTTGCCGCTAAAATACTTTTGGCTTCTCCTTTTCTAAAAGATGTGCATGGTGGGCAAAATTGGGCATTTTTATAGGTTATCTCAGTTATTACTGGAGGTATTAAAAAACCGATAAAAGTGTTATGGGCTCGATTTTGGAGGAACTAACAATGGCTTAAAATTGACGGTTTTTATTTTACTCTCTAACCCCTAAAATAGCAAAAAAACCATAAAGATATTTTTTGTAGAACTTTTTACGTAGAATCTACAAAATGTATTAGATTTTTATACATGGTTGCGTTAAAAAGTTACGGTACCAACTTGATGTTTTTCTTATAGACCACCCTGTATATATTTTTACTAAACAATAGTTGTTGTCACTAAAATAAAAAATATATATTATAGAGTATCATTATACTTTGTAGGTTTTTAAATATTTGAATTTCAATAATTGTTTTTGAGCTTACCCCGTTTAAGCACCTTTTATAATAATATTTTAAAATAATTATTAAATGTAATAATTCAAATATTTTCTAAGATTTATACGAACCTTTATATACTTTTAAAAGTATAAACCCAATAAACAAATATTAATACCATAGAGTAAGGAAATTATAAGAGTTATCATGGAATAGCCGATTTAAGGACAGGTCATGCGAAAACTCCCAATATAATTTTATTCGTTTCTCGTTGAAATACCGCCAGTTAGTCATTTCAGTAAGCTTACGTGTCTCCCCACCGCTAATGTTACACGAGGCGAGGCTTCGACCGACGCATTTAAAGTGTAAACTGGAAAAATGACAAGCCTGCCGCCAAGCCTGCCGCAAAAGCGGTACGAAAATTTTAGCATGCCATGGTTTCTCTTATCCGTAGGTATGTTACCTTATTTTAATACCTACATATGTATATAGTGTGCTGCATAAGTTGGAGGCAAATGGGAAACTTTTTTATTATTAATTTTACAGAAAAAAAATTATTCTTTATAAAAAGTTTTGCATGGTTCAAAACCTAAAATACAATCATCAGATATCAAATTGTGTCAGTCATGTACGAGGTTTGGCCAAAAATGTAATTTTTGCTTAAGAGTAAAATACCTGTTTTTTACTAATATCGCAAATTGTTATAAAGAAAAAATGTCTAAAATAAAAAATATCTTTTAAATATAAAATTTTGTTTATTTAAAAAAAAGTTGATTTTTTTTCTGCGATAATGGTAAAAATTAGGTTTGTACATTAATGCACCATATTTCATGATTATAAATTTCATAGGACAAATTTAAATAAACATTTAAATTAATTGTTATTAAAACAAGAAAAATGTACAATGGACTAATGTACAAACTTAAATTTTCTCAATTTTCGCAGATTTTTTTTTTTAATAAACAAAATTGCATTTTTGCAAGTAATTTTTAATTCTAAACTTCTTTATAAAAATTTGTTATATTAGCAAAAATACAGATACTTTACTCTTGAGCAATAATTACATTTTTGGCCAGACCTCGTACATGACTGACATAATTTGATATGTAATTATTGCATTTTAGGTTTTGGACCATGCAGAGCTTTTTATAAAGAATAACTTTTTTTTGTAAAATTAATAATAAAAAAGTTACCCATATGCCGCCAACTTACGTAGACACACTGTATGGTAATATTAAAAATGTTTTTGTTTTTTTTAAATATATTTATATAAGAATAAACCTCTTTTAAGCCTGTAATTACAACAAAATATAAATTTATTTTAAATATTTAAATATATTAAATTTGAAATATGTTAACAAGAACACCATAAATACAGAAGAATATTACTCCTTTTAAAACATATGCTACAGACTAGGAAGCTTAACAAAAAAATTAAAAAGAACAAACAAGCAATGATAATACACCTGATCACCTAATGGCATTACCCACATATAACCAAATTTAAAAGTTAGAACACAATTTACAAAAATTTGGCTCTTTCACAAAACCACACATTTTTTTACTGTGTTCATACTTTTAAAAGTTTATTAAAGTCAGTATAAAGCATAAAAAATATCTCTATTATAATATTTAATTATTATTTTAAAATAATATTGTAATAGAAGGTGTTAAATTTTTAATGCGCTCTCGCTTGCACTTCAAGCCTTAACTGGAACGCGCAAGGTAACGTCGCGTGAGTCATGTTTTTGGTGCGTGCAGCCAGGTCCTTCGAATTTTAAGACATTGTCACGTCAAAAAATGTATAGAGTACATAAAATATTTAAAAATAACTAAGATTAAATATAAACTTTGACACCCTGTATCTTGACCTGTGTTTTGGTCCAAGAAATTTGTGGCAGCATTTTGTACAGACCTTTCAAAGACATCCTGTATATTCAATGGTTAAGTTTTACAGACAATAAATGAAAAAGAAAAACTCTCTTCGGTAGCGTAGTGAATAGAGCTTTGGTCTTGGAAGCCAGAAGTCGCCGATTTTATTTTCGACCGGAGAGACTTTTTCAAAAAGTAGTTATTTGAAAATAACGTCCGTGGTGGCACTACCGTGTTCTATAAAAGGTGCTGTTAGACAACGTTAACGGAACTCGGAAAGATGGGTTAAACATCTAATAGCCGGACACCCACGATACTCTGGTACTTAGGCAAAAAGTCTTCGTAAGCTGTTATAGTGTATCTCAAAGTATATCGCTTTGGCTTGTGACGGCAGTACTCCAATATACCTGCCGACAGCAATAAAACAGCGGATCAGTAGGTATTAAAGGGCAGAACATTAGGACGGATAACACTGTTGTTTGGAATATGTTTTAAAAGATAATTTGAAACCAGTTCTCAAAGTTCTGCGCTTGTATCCTCGTGATAATCCAAGCTAGAATCCGTAATATTCTTTGCAGACAACAGCAAGCACGTTTGGGACAAATCCGTCTTCTGAACCAGCGTGTATTATGGTAATGCGTTTTCCTTTATTTGAAGGTGCTTTCGTCTGACAGTTTTGACTGGAATCCACCCATCCTTTGGATACTGTGTCGTGTGTATCGAACCATGTTTCATCAAGGTAAATTATGGATCTGTTTTCTAACCTATATCTTTTAATTTCTTGAAGGTAATTAAATCTCCAAGTGCGTAATCTGTGCGATTCCATTACTACTTGTCTTTTGTCTATTTTGCGGTATTTAAATCCCATTTTACAAACAACTCTATGGAGGGTGGCACGGCTAATATTTATATTAGTGTCGTCTTCTTCTAGCTTCGTTTTCAGTTTATCCAAGGTAGGAACAACTCCGCTTTCATAAAGACAATATATTTTCCTTCTTATTAGGTCTTGATCACTATTGTCTATACGGTGAGATCGAAAATCACTACGCTTTTTTCTTTTGTTCAATTCTTCACTATTAATAATATCCTTATCGACGATATTGGAGATTTTGTAAGTAGACAGGTTTCTTTTAAAGCTTCTTGTTTAATAAGTCCCCTACTGATTAAAGTTTCATACACATTTTTTACAACCTGTTTTGCATCTAATGACAAATGATTTCGACGCGACATACTTATATGTATTCTCGTAAAATAACTTTTTCGAAACGCACAGTAAAAACGGTTATTCAACACTACAACTAAAATATTAGCAGAAATAGTTTATATAAATGGTCAAGAGATATTTATACCTGGCCCACCCCTGTCATTATGAACTCATAGGTTTGCCCAATAACAATAGGTCATAAATCATTAAAGGTTTATTGGGGTATTGCCCGTCAAAAGCCAAAGCGATATACTTTGAGATACACTATACAAATATTTAAAAAAACCTGACACTTACGATACCTAGGTGTTTTTAGGCATAAGCCTTCGTGGGATGTCACAAGGATAAAAAAAAACTAATAAAAGTTTTCTAATTAAAAAAATATAACTAGGTACAGTAAAAATGAATAATTTCTAAAGATTTACCCTTAAATTTAATATTCAATATTCCTTGTATTATTTATGATTAATTTTGTTTACCGAATCGGAAAGCGTGCCAATGAGTCTTTATGGGTACACGCGAGCTAATTACTGCGCCGTGTTCTGAGTTATCTGATTAATTATAAGGCACGCGTATTTTTTATTAGGAATATTTAATAGGTAAAGCTGGAAATGCTAACGTTACAAACTGACAACGTTAAGTCGTATTATACAGTGTGGACATGAATAGTCCCCCCTCCCATGTTAACTTTTGTACCCTTAAGATTTTTCTTTAAATTAAGAATGATTAATGGGAGGATATAATCTACATTTGGACGTAAACATGAAAGTTGCAACAATCAAGATAGCGGGTGGGCGTCATCTTAGAAAAAAATGAATGGAAAGGAGGGTTCTTGTGGCACATCATTTGAAAGCTCCTCAGCGAGGACTTTATAACCCCAGAATATAAAGTCAATATCTTTACCCACCACAAGATGGCGGTACTTTCTAAATTACCTAAATACCTGATTTGGATGGCCATATTTCCGAAACTAATAAAGTAAGATGTACTATTGTTGTAAGCTCCTTTGAAGTTCTATTTAATGGTGATATAATACACAGGGTGCTTTTATTAAAAAAATATTCCTATTTGTCCTACCGTGTATGTTATTATCAGTATCATCATTAAAAAGATCATTTAAAGAGCTTTAAGAAAATACCATGTTGAGTACATCTAACTCTAATACTTTCGGAAATATGGCCATCCAAATCAGGTATTTAGGCAATTTTAAAGTTCCGCCATTTCGTAGCAGGTAAAGGTATTGACTTTATATTCTAGGGTTGTGAACTACCTGTCAGGAGCTTTAAAATGATGTGGCACAAGACCCCCTTTCCATTTAATTTTTTTCCTAAGATGAGGTCCATTTGATTGTTGCAACAATCAGTTTTACGTCAAAAAGTAGTTTACATTCTCCCTTTAGTCATACCCAATTTTTATATAAAAAAAAATTAAGGGTACAAAAGTTAGCAGGGGGACTATTTATGCCCACACTGTACGGTGATTCTCTACCTAAACGCATGGATCACGATTGGTCAGTCAGTTTCAGTGACCTACTGACCTATGGTGACCAAGTTTTTTAGCATAGAATTAGCTCTGAGTGTTCATATTGAAGCGCTCCATATATTTTTCAAAAAACAGTGTAAAACCACCCTGTTATTTTATTTAATCTCTGACCAATCACTGTTATTGACTGACCAATCGCGACCAATTTATATAGCAATAAATAAGCACTAAATGTTGATGTTGAGGGTGCTACCTATTTTTAGGTAACAAGTAAGAATTAAAAAAAACTTTTGTAAAGTCTATTTAACCGCTGACCAATTACTTTTTTTTATCTTTGGACAAATCACGAAGGCTAAAAGCCTAAATACTAACGTACCGTGGGTGTCTTAAGCGAGGTAAGGAGGGAGTTTGTTGACATGGAACTTAACTACTTGAAGATTTGGGGGGAAGGTAAGACCTCCGCGGGCAGCAGGTTCCACAATCTAGAAACTCTAGGAATAAAAGAACGAATAAAGTGAGAAGTTCAGGGCCTGTCCAGTTGGACCATATAGGATGCATACGCGCGGAACCACGAGCTTCTCTGTTAAGAACTGTGAGTGGAGGAACTTATCTGGATAATTCTTCAGAGCAGAAGCCATGGAAGTACCTATAAAAGCGATAACTCTCCCACCGCCCGACGATGGGCAAGAGAGAAGCCTTTCTGTAAGTGAAGGATCATTAATGAGATGAATAGTTCTTCTTTGAATAGAACTCAAGATGCTTAGGGTTGTGGGGACGCCATGCCCCAGATATGAGAACAATATTCCAAGGGAGATCGGATTTGGGACACATATAAAGTGTATAAATTAGAAGCGGAAAAATACTTTCTGGCTCGAAAGAGAAATCCAAGCTTTTTCAGGGTGCCGTGGCTATAGATACAATGTGTTTATGCCAGCTAAGGTTACTTTCAAATGTGACGCCCACAAGATTGAAAGGTGTCTTTGCTCTGTAAAACTTGGCGGCTCATAGATAGAGGATGAGTATTTGATGACTCTTTTCGCGACAAGGAACATGATTGTGTTTTGGATGCATTAAAATGAACGAGATTTTTGGCGCCCCAATCCAATATTAAATTAAGATCCTGCGAAAGAGATATCTGCATCGCCCTGCGTTTGTTTTCCAAGTCAGATTTAGTAATGGGTTTAGGAACCTGAAAACTGGAGTAAAGGGTACTATCCTCGGCTATGAATGGAATTAGTTGTGGACGAGAGAAGGTCGTTGATGTGAAGAAGAAACAATGTTGGTGCCAGAACTGAGCCCTGAGGGACTCCAGCATTTACTTGGTAAAACTTGAAGAATGGCCGTCTACAATAACTGATATACGTCGATCAGATAGATCACTAGAGAGCCCAGTACAGAGTTTAGTTGAAAGACCATAGGAGGGAAGTTTATTAAGAAGTGCGGCATGCACGGTGACACAAAGAGCAAAAGTGACCAATTTGCGACCGCTTGTTACGATAACGGAAATTATTACTAAGGATAAAATGACCAGTTAGTAAAATGGTTTGGTAAGTTCAGGTTACTTCTGGTCCTACTTTCATTTTGGGCATTTATCTTAACGACGTTTCGGCTTCAGGTACGATGTTAATTTTAAAGTATGGACCAAATAAACTAAAATCCTAAAACACATTCACAATTAGTTGTCACACCATTACGTCGGCTTGCTGAAAAAACTCAAAAATGCATGTGACTGGAAAAAAGTCAAAAATGCATGTGACTGGAAATATAAAAAATAAAAAAATATGGATTTTTCACATAATTTCATACAAAAAGAATTTTATTGTTTTAAGTCTCTGGAATTAAAACATGTTGTTAAAAAATGTAAGATATTTATCATATATTTGTTTGGATAAATTAAAAGTAAAAGCAGAAAAGTGACTTAGTAAGTTTTTGCAACAAGCTGACGATTAAATGTTTGTTTTATACGGTTGCTATGTAAAACGCCTAATAACGCACGCCAAAATCATTTTGAAAGTGACATTTTGTACATGCCGTGTGCAACCTTTGCGCACGCTTACCTGAAAAGATAAAACGTTTAAATTTACCTTACGGCTGGTAAGGTAGTAGGACACCTGTTAATATTATTGTTAAGGTTGTCTTATTTTCCTTGTTACTGTGTAACATATTTTTCATTGTCATATTATTTAAAAAATAATTTTACCTAAAAATCAGATTTCCCTTAATTTAGTGGTTTTTTCACGTAATATGGAGCACATCATCTAACGACCCTTTGGAAATAGCGAAGCAAGCTGCAACTATATCATTGAGCTTATTACCTGAAAAAACGCAAGAAAGGTATGAAATTGCTTATAATAAGTTTATGGCTCTGAAAATGCGGCGTTAGTCTATTTTAAAGAATTTTCAAATAAATATAAGTCATCCACTCTCTGGTCCGAGTACTCAATGTTGAAAAGTACGCTGAAGTTAAGAAAAACGTCGATCTGGGTAGTTACTATGGTGACCTAGAAAAACAATTTTTTTTTTAATTTTTAACAACCCGTAGTTCAAAGACTAAGACGTTTAGGACATATGTTTACATGAAGTTTTTTCTTATTTTCTATTGTAGAATCGCCCCGTAAAGTTTGTTGGTTGAGTTACTAGGTAGGTAATTTCATTGAAATTGGTGAAATTTTTATGTCGATTGGTGCCGAAGCGGTTGGGTTTATCGACTTTAATGAAAAGTACCTTATTTTTTAAGTTCTTGATTGTCTATAAAATGGCGCCATCAGCTTTGCGATATCTGTCAAAATAAAAAAGTTATGATAAATCAAGGGCGGATTTAGCTTTTTTTATGGGGGGGTAAACTTAACCAAGACAACATGTTTAAAAATAAATTTTATTAATTCTAAATTATACTTAAGTATTAGGTCTAGTCAAATAAGAACGCTGCATGTTGCATAATTCTTTTTGTAGAAACACTAATTTAAGTTAATGTGCAAAATAATCTTGTATTACAAAAACCCTTTTAAACTAAAGTCATAAAAACTAAAACCTATCTACATTTTTAAAACAAAATTAACTAAAAATGTGTTTATTTATTTGTAAGCTTTTGAAGCTGCAATAAATTTAACAAATAAAAATTAAAAAATATTATATTACTTCTTTACTGTCCATATAAAAGGGAAAGAGGAACAACAAACCGATAAAATTTAAATAAAATAAACTTTTAATTATATACAGGGTGTCCAGTAACTGAACCGACAAACTTTAAGGGGTGATAATAAATGAACATTGGGAAAAAAACTTCATATGAACATATTTCCTAAACGTCTTAGTTGTTGAACTACGGGGCGTTAAAAATTTAAAAAATATGGTTTTCTTATAATACCTTTATACCCATTCAGGTATTTAAAAAAATTAGGGGATGCCTCCTATGCATTAAAAATTTTTTTGGCATACAAGAAAAAAAAATTACCAGTGTCGTCCATAAGGGGTTTAAGGTAAATATTTTTTAAGAAGAAAACTGGTACGCCACTGCAATTTGTTTTTAACATATTTGATTTCTTGACTTTTTTTGTTTTTATTTATTTACGAGAAAACCAGACATCAAATAAAAAAATTCAGTAGATCAAATTTGTTCCAAATTAAATGGGAGTTTAAAAAATAATTTTGTTATTTGTTATTTACCTTAAACCCCTTATGGACGACACTGGTGAAAATTATTTTAATTCCTGTATGCCAAAAAATTTATTTTAATACATAGGAGGCGTCTTCCAAGTTTTTTAAAAATATCTGAATTGGTATAAAAGTTATTAGAAAAAACACTATATTTTTAAAAAAAAATTAACACCCCGTAGTTCAAAAATTAAGACGTTTATGACATATGTTCATTCAAAGTTTTTCCCAATTTTCATTGTAGAATCACCCCTTAAAGTTTGTCGGTTGAGTTACTGAACACCCTGTATATTTAATATCCTACCAGCAGTAGTAGCATTATCGACCTATATATTTATAAAACAAAATCAGTTACTCGTCGGCGGCTGTTAGCAAACCGGTTGATTATATTATCTACATTAATAATTATTTCTCTATGCATATGCATAGATATTTTATTAAAAATAATCGAACGCTTTGGTGATGCGTTAAAGAAATTAATCGTTTCTTTCATTTTGGCTACCGAGTTTCTAATACTCTGAACACTTGTAGTTTTAGAAACAGACAAGTTTAAAGCATGGTTATAGCAGGGCGACTTTAAAGCATTTTTTAATGTTTTTTTGAGTTCTTGCACTGCGCCTTTTTGCTCACCCAACATGACATTACACCCGTCCGTACCGATGCCTACACAATTAGACAAATCAAGAGAATAGTTTTCATAGCTTTTATTACTGCCCCTGCTAAAACCTTGCCTGACAAAACTGGCTCTACAGAAACTTCATCATTTGCGTATGTTTCCTGGTGACATTGTAGAAAGCATAAAAGTCTTCCTGAATTTTATTATCAAAATAATACCGAACAAATAAAGTCATTTGACTAGTATTCGAAACGTCTCGGTAGTTTCATCAAAAATAATACTAAAGAATTTTGCACTGTGAATTTTTCGGTTAGGATATCTAGAATTTCTTCGCCAATTCTCAAAATTATATCGTTTTGTATAGTTTTACTGATATATGTAGATCTTGAAGTAGCATTTAATAAATGGTTTTTAAAATAGGATCTCCCTTTGCTCAGTATTCCAATATGGCTTTGAAATTTCCATGATTGACTGAGGAATCTTCGCTGGTCTTATTTGTTTTAGTTTCGTCACTTAAACTAAAGCCATCATCGCGATGTGACCTAAAAGCAATATTCTGATGACCCAATAAAATAACGGTTTCAATAATTGGTTTTAACCTTTCACGATTCTCTAAAATTTGTTGCCTTTTTTTTGATCTAACAAATGTTCTATTGAGACTTGAGGGTTACTAATATTTTTCAAGAACAATTGCGCCTGCTCCACCGCATTTTTATGATATTGATGACATTGATGTAAAATTAAATCTCCATCTTTCCCTAGCAGCTTTGAGTATTTGTTAAGAGGTAATTTTACTAACCTATTTAAATTTGTTTGTTGGTAGACACCGCCTTGCTTCGCAAATAAAACACAATATTTACATAATAATCCTTGCAAGTGACAAGAATATGTAAGCCACTGAAACTCAGCAAAATGCTTCTTTGACAAATAACACTTAACGTCCCTATTGTTTTTCCTGTGTACGCTAAATGGATATGAAAAATTTTCTGAGGGCTCCCAGGCATTTTTTAACAAATTAGCTTTTTCTATATCATTGAGATCTGTAGTACCAATGTAAAGTCCAAAATCAATATTACGTGACTCAGAATTAAAAGCGATGCTGGCAATGGGTCTATTTTCAGCTGCTTGAATTGTACTGCTACTGCTACTAGTGATACTGCAACTAGACTCGTTTACTTCTGCTTTAGTAACGTGTACATCATCAGATCTTGCAGATAGATTGCTGGTTTTATTTTTCTTCGTTTCGACAAAACCCAATAATGTGCTCTGCCTCTTGCTCATTATGAAACTAAAACATTCATTTTGTTTTTATACCAGTTTGTGTATTTATATTAGTCACTTCTTTACTTACCTGACTCTGAAGTCATAAGTAGTTTTGCAACAATTGCAACAAACATACAAATATTACAATTAAAAATCTTAAACAAGCAACAAAAAATTATATGCACGCATTCGTAAAATAAACTGTGGTTCGCAAGTCGCGACTTTCATTAACGTTAACCAACTGGCGTTCGGTGCTTTACAGAGGTGCATTACTGCCACATAATATTTAATTACTGCTGTACTTCACCTACTCGCGGAGACAGGCTGAAACCCATTGTTGCCGTATGTACTTAATTTTCTTTATTGCGTTGTAAGAAGCATTTTCTTTATTATGTAAAACAGTTTTATTTTATTTTATGTTATTATAATTTATTTATAAATTATAATCATGGGGAGGGTAATTACCCTCTGTACCCCCCCGGATTGGTTAAAAATAAAATGCAATATGGCGAAAAACAAAAATAAAAATTGAACTTTTAACCCTGTAACTTGGTAACCAAGGAGATTTCGACATTTTGTCAAAGGACTTACTAACATTATTTTCTATTGCAGAATGACCCCTTAAAATTTCTTACACATCTTCCGAACACCCTTATAAACTTGTTTAATTATTATTGTAATTAAATAATATTGTTGAAAAAATTAAATAAATTAAAAACAAACTTTTTATTTTTGGTGGTTGTAGATGTTATGTGCAGTCGAATAAAAACTATAGTGTGCAACACGTTTGAATCGCCCTCATTGCACGCTCAGACTTACGGCACTCGCCTACGGCTCGTTCCACACATCCGTGCGCCAAGAGCCTTTTCAAAACTTTTACACAATATACTATTTCTTCTTATGTGAATAAGTTTATGTGTATATGTAAATTGTATGTACATACAGTGTGTCCCAGAATAGGTGTTACAAGAGGACAAATGGACTAAACATTTTTAAATTTTAAAACGAAATTTTGGAAATACTGGTCGCATGATCCAAAACTAATAAATACAAACTTTTACTCCAATTGGTATTATACAGGCCGAGCTATAACTAAAAAAGTATGAAAAATGCCCAGAAGCTGACTACTTCTATTTTAAAAATAGAACAAAATTTGTATAAGTAAATGTTGTAGAGAATTAAATTTTATGCCAAAATTTGAAGTTAAAGCATGAATAGTAAAAAAAATGCGATTGTCAATTTTTTTACATTACGCATTACAACTTAAATATTTGAAAAGAATAAGCGAAATTGAGGGGAAATTTATTAATTTTAATAATTTTTTTAAATTCGATTCCTTAGGCCAAGTATTTCAAAAACTGTTAATGCATAATGTTAAAAATGACCAAAAACATTTTTTTAACTTTAAATTTTAACTTTAAATTTTGACATAAAATTTAATTCTCAAAACATTTATTTATAAAATTTTGTCATATTTTAAAAATAAAAGTTCTTTACTTTTGGTAATTTTTCATATTTTTAGTTATAACTCGCCTTGTATATTACCAATCAAAGTAAAATTTTGTATTTATTAGTTTCGGACCATGCGACCACTTTTCCCAAAGGACGATTAAAAATCCCAAAATCTTTGGCCCACTTACTTTTATAATTTTTTGTACATATAGTTTGTATATCTTCTTTTAAAAATACATAGCATGAGCCATTAAAATTTAAAGTTTTTGTTTGGCCAAAAACAATGGAGTTCTACACCATAGTGCGGTCTCAAAATCCAAAAGGAATTCCCTTACCAAGTTTTTCTATTTAAACCAAACTAAGCCGTTTTCTTTTATTATTTCATTAGGATCAATACCAAGAAAATACCCAGACTGTTTTCTTTTTTTTTTTTTTAATTGGGTAATAATAAAAATAATACACGGTTTTTTTCTTCAAATACCATTTCATATTTAAACTTTGATAACTTTTGTAAAAGCCATTAATTTTTAAAAAAAAGAAAATTGTTCATTTGAGTTAGTTATTTAAAAATAAAAATACAAAAAATCCACTTAATTTTATTGGGTATATAAACATAATTCGTTTTTTTAAAGATAGTGACACATTAACAGTCTTACTAACACAAATGATTTGTAGTTATTCAGTTTGTATATTGCAATGATCCACATTTAAAAATAGCTTAGTCGTCATATACCTCTATGTAGTGATAACAAAAGTTCTTAATAAATGCAAATCAACTAAGTACAAATTGTGAAAACCATTTGCGTCATTTAAATATTTAGCTAAAATATATAAAATATTATTAATTATTTGCAGGCTATTTTTTTTCATTATTTATAAAAATAGTTTTTATTTTAAAATTCTAATGTTAAGTTTAAGACACCATGGTTTGCTTTTTTTTAATTGGGTAAAAAATATTATCAAACATTTCCGTTTGTAGCAAAATTATTTTACGCATTTATTTGTAAAATTTAATGGAAATTTTTGAAAATAATAGTCATAAAGAATTGGTATAACTCAAAAATTGAAAAGAAATATACAGTTTTGGTATTGGTAGTGGTATTTTGGTACAAAAAATAAGTACACACAATTTTCCAAATGTTTCTAAAAACACAAATGCTTACTTATAAAGAACGTAATTGCTTGAAAAAAATGGGGTCATAGTTGTTTGTTGCAATATTTTAATGGCCCTGCTACAAAAATTAAAAAAGTAACTATTTATTTTACAAGGAAAAAAAAATAGATTTTAGCTTGAGGTTATGTTGACTTCCGACAACGAAGTAAAGGAGACAATAAACCGAGAGCTTAAATCTTAGTTTTTTCCGCGTGTAATATAATAGAGTATATAATAAAACGTTTTGTGCTTTACATAAGGAAATTATTGACATTGCCTATTACATAAACAAAACGTGATAAAAATTGTTAGGTACAATTCCTAAAATCTCATTTTTTTAGAAGGATAATTTTGCCCCACTCTCTCTCTATTTAAGTAAAATAAGTATTTTTGAAAAGCAATTAAATAAGTTACCATACATTAGCAATTTGTTTCTTATGTTTCTTACAGTTTAAATAAAGTCTTTTAAAGTTCGCATTACAATTTTAAACTCTGAATAAACTTTGAATATTTCCTGAAGTGTGTAACTTTATCTGCGTAAAAGACTTTGCGTTCGTTGAACTTCTTTATAAGATAAAACCAGTTAAAATTTTGGAAAGGGTTCAAGGTCTTTGGCTTCCTATATTTTTAGTAAATAAATGGTAAACGAACCTTAACATAAAGATATTATTATACAAGGTAATTTTTTTATAAACTTATGATGATTCAATTATTGCTAAGGACAAACAAGGACTAAAAATTATTAAAATAAATAATAGTTTAAAAAACTAAAAAACACGCTTTTATATGCAACCGAACTAAAAATTAGAAATAATTTTCATTACAAAGAGTTTGTCACTCCAGAGTAAAACGCGTGGGGTGCTTAATATATTAAATGTTATAATTATTCTATTTGCAAATATCTATGAGGGAAAAGTTATGAAAAATAGTAAAATGCACCCTACGCTTTTTACTCTGAAGTGACAAACTCTTTGTAATGAAAAATTATTTTCTAATTTTTAGTTCGGTTGCATATAAAAGCGTGTTTTTTAGTTTTTTAAACTATTATTTATTTTTCATTTTTTAGTTCGATATATCAATTAGTTTTTAAAATAAATGCTCCAGTTTATTCACTAAAAAATTCCTTCGCCATTTTGTCAAGAGTAGTATTAGGACATTTATTTTTCCTGGCGGTCCTAATCAGGATAACGGGATACTGTTTTTTAATTATTGCATTGTCATCGGTCCTTGATACGTGTGCAAAGTTTCAAAGAAATTGAATCGCTGGAAGTTGGTAAAAATTAGGCTCAAAGATTCCGTTACATAGATAGATAGATAGATAGATAGATGACAACCCAAGCTAATAAAAGCGTGTTAAAAAAAAGAAAATGTTTGCAGTAAGGAAGTAAAAAAAAGTTTAATTCTAGGTTAATAATAAAAAAATAAAGTACTAACCTATTTTTTGCCTTCAAAAATAGTGTGGTACTATCACCAGAAGCCCTAAATGCAATTCTAATCGGGTAAAAATAAAATCACAACTAATTGTAGAGTGTATTAACCAGGCTTGGCTAAGTGGCTTTTTTCTCAGGTGGGTCAAATTTTGTGAGCAATTAATTGTGCCTCGCTATACAACGTGTTACGTTTTCTTTAATATTTTCGAAAGCAATTAACATAAACTATTTTTATGGACAGACTTTAACAATGATAGGTTTTTACTTCTGCCCAAAAAACAAGTATATAAAAATATCCATTGCAAAAGTATTAACTTGACTTGTTTATTAATTATTTTTGTACAGAACCAACAATTTAGCAGGTTAATTTTAGAAACTTGTGGTGAAAAAACTATACTAAATTATTTCCAAAACAAATAATAATTATCCCTATAATTCATGTAATTTTATTTATTTAAAAATTATTGATTATTACACTTACTAAAAATATTTAACCTTAACTTTTTTATTATTAGTCAGTAATTGTTCTTAGCATTTTCCAAGTTTATGCGTGTAGGTAAAAAAATAAAAAACAAAAAAACTTGAAGCTGTAAGCTTGAAATATTTCTAGGATTTAGTTTATTCATAGTAAGGTTTAATAAATAATTGGTAGGCGTTTTCGATGAGCACAAGTACCTGCCAGGCGAACAGAAAGGTGTGGCTGATTTTGATGGTCATATTTCCAAAACTAATAAGGCTGAATGTGCCACAGAGGTTGAGTTGGTTAGCGTTATATTTCACCGCCCATCTCGGTTTTTATTATATGTAAACTTTTTGGGGAAAAAATATTAAAATACAAGATGTTGCCAGCTAAGTTAGATGTGGTTTATTTTAAAAAGTGGCATTTATATACTAGGGTGTCCACATAACTAAGTAATGAAGCAAACATACACTTTTTTAAATATAACACCCTATATATTATTCCGAGTTTTGAATTCCTGAAAAAATTCTAGACATGTTTTATATACCTAGTATCCTAGTACCTAACCTCAACTGTTCTTGAAATATTTTGATTTGAACATAAAAATATTAGTCTGCTTCATTTATCGACACCAATAACAACTGATCGTTTTTTTGCTTAGCAAGCCATGAATTTTGAAAGGAAACTGAAACTCATGTTAATTTAATTTTTAATATTAACGATGCAAATGCTCATAATGGCCTCCATTTTCTTCAAGACAGCGTCTGTAGCCCCACTTCAATTTCCTCTAAAGCACCATGAATTGTGGCTTGACCGTAATTGTTAATATTAATTATTTCTTGTCTAATAAGGTTTTCTATATAATTTATGTCTAAATTATTGAACGAATTTACTTTGTCCTTTAGAGCACCCCACAGGAAGGTATCTAAGGGCGTTAAGTCAGGACTACAGGGTGGCCATCTGATAGTTCCAAACCGTCCGATCCACTCTGGAAATTAGTATTTAGTGAATTTTGAACAGCGGCAACATTGTGTGGCGGCGCTCCATCTTGCTGCCATATGATTTCATCCTAATTTTTGTTAGGAAATATTTGTGGAAGTTGTCCTAGTATATTTTCTAATAATTCTTGATAGCTACGACCAGTTAAAGAATTTTGGATAAAAATGGGCCAACTATTTTTCCCCACAGTATGCCGCACCAAACGTTAACAGAGAACGACGTCCAGAAAATTGAATTGATTTTAGATGCAGTGTGGCATTCATGCTTGACCAGAAATGTGTATTTTTCCTGTTAAAAATACCAGGATTTTCATTAAGCCTTTGAAGAATTTCTTGGCAAAATTGTGCTCTAGCTGGCTTGTTATTTTCAGTTAAAAATTTCACTTTAGTAAATTTATATGGACGAAGTTTATACTTCCTCAAAGTCGACTGAACTTTCCAATATGACAATTCTAAATGTTCACTGGCTTTAGGAATCGAACTTTCGGGGTGTTCTAGAAAAGATAATTAACCCAGTTCATCACTATTACTAATATTATTATCAATTCTAATATCTTACCTTGAAAATATAACAAAACGTTAAGTTCTGTATTATCGTCTTCATTTAGCGCATGTGTTCGTTTCTTCCGGCTAAACGAAATGTTGCGATTGACACTATCATATATATATTTAAATGAATGCTCATTTGGAAGGCGACTATTAGGATACAGTCTTAGATATTCTCTTCTTGATCTTCTCCTGTTGTAATCACATTTTATAAAAACTTCGTATATTTGTTTTTTTTTCTTGTTCTGTAAAACCCATTTTTGAATAAACTTTATTTTGACAATTAGAAGACAGAATCCACAAATGGCATGGAAATGAACATCTATGTCAATTATTGTTTTTCATGGCTTGCTAAGCAAAAAACGATCGGTTGTTATTGGTGTCGATAAATGAAGCTTAGACTAATATTTTTATGTTCAAATCAAAATATTTCAAGAACAGTTGAAGTTAGGTATAGGATATGGTATATAAAACATGTCTAGAATTTTTTCAGGAATTCAAAACTCGAATAATATATAGGGTGTTCCATTTAAAAAAGTGTATGTTTGCTTCATTACTTAGTTATGGGACACCCGGTATATAAAATGCCAATTTTAAAATAAACTACATCTAACTAGCTACAATATTTGTATTTAATATTTTTCCCTAAAGTTTACAATAAAAGAGCTAGATGGGCGGTGAAAATATAACCAATAACCCTGTACATACCTAATGTGGTATTTTCTTAAAGCTCTTTTAAAGGTCCTTTAAACGGTGATACTGGTGATACTGTACAGGGTAGATTTTTTTATATGAGTCACCCTGTATATTATATTTACAAACTTCTTCTGTAAAAAAGTATCACCTTATGCACTTGTTACATATATTACTATTAATGCTAGGTCCAAGGTCAAAGTTACTATTGGTAGCCCAGTCTGTTTTTTAGATCTTTTGTATTGAAAGCGTTTTTCCTTGACCCTTAATTTTTAGGATATTTAGTCGTTTCCATACTTTTGAAACAGCCTGTATATTACACTAATTTGTTATTCTCTTATAAAGGCCTCTGTCCTTGAATCCACCTCATTTATATTATGTTCTGCCAAATCTTTTTAAAATATATTGCCAAAATTACAGAGTTACTGACCTACAAAATTGGTTACTGCTTATTAGATAAAATTATTGGTCATTATACTGTTTACCGCCATTTTAGGCAGACAGACATAAACAAAATTTAATGAAAATTATTCTAATATATGATAACAGTTATATCTCTAGAATTAGGTGGGGGGTCAATATTTTTATTATACCTACAAAAAATTTAAAATTTTAATAATAATAATAATATAATAAAATAAGACGTAATAAAAAAGTTTTAGATATTGTCCTTGGATCTAATTAACTAATGAAACATTATTTAAGTAAAAGTTAATCTTACACATTTGTTAAAATTAATACTTAATTTATTAACTCAGTATTTGCTGTTTGTAACTTATCATGTTATCACAATAAGCCTTTCAATTTTAAACTATAGTGGGTGTCCAGTTACTCTACCGACAAAACGAAATTAAAAGATGAACATATATCCTAAACGTCTTAGTTTTCTAACTATAGACTAACCAGAACTACGGAGTGTTAAAAATTAAAGAAAAATATTGTTTTTTTGTCAATAAGTTTTATATCAATTTTTAATTATTTAATTAATTTAATTTAAAAAAAAATGAGTTAGTCTTTCTATGCCACATAACATTTTTTGGCATAAAGAAAAAAAAGACCTTCCAAAAATGAATTTGAAAAACTGTTCGAGTACTACAATTAATTATAATTACATGTTATTGTTATTTCACTAATTTATATAAACTAGTTTAATTATTATTGTAATTGAATAATATTGTTAAAAAATTAAATAAATTAACAACAAATTTTTATTTTTTGTGTTGTTAAAGAATAAATACCAAAGGTAATTTTGCACTGTAGAATTTGATATTAGTGATATGAAATGACCGTACCCAGAAATGGTTCTTATCTATATTAGGCGTAACCGTACATCAAATCAAAAAGAATCAATATATCAAATTTGTTTCAAATTAAATGAAAATATTTTTTTGTATGCCAAAAAATGTCTTCTAATGCATAGGAGGCATTTCACAAATAAAAAAATAAATAAATTTAAATTGGTATAAAAGTTATCATAAAAAAACAATAATTTTTTTAAATTTTTAACTACGACGTTTGAAACATGTTCATATGAAGTTTTTCTTACTAATTTTTAATGTAGAAGCGGCCCTCAAAGTTTGTTGGTAGAGTTACTGGACAACCTGTATATACAGCGTGTCTATTTAAGTTCGCACCATATGGAAAACTTTTTATTTATAATTTTATGAAAAGAAGTAATTTTTTATAAGTTCTGCATGGTTGAAAATACAATTATCAAATAATAATTTGTTTGAAGTGGTATACAAGGTTTGTCAAAAATTATGAATTTTTGCTCAAGAGGAAAATACCTTTATTTTTCATAATATCAAAAATTTAAATAAGATGTTTGGGACTTAATGTAGCTTTTAAATATTCAAACTGGTTTATTAAAAACAAAAAACGTGTTTTATATTTTTTTTCTGCAAAAACGAGCGTTTCTTTGACTTTTCTCTATTTTGACAGTTCTTAAGCTAAAATTGAAAAAAAAGTTTTTTTTTTAAATAAACAATTTTGTATATTTTAATGTTACTTTTAATTTTAAACATTTTTCTTAATAAAAATGTTTGATATTATTAAAAATAAGGGTACTTTCCTCCTGAGCAATCTTCATATTTTTGACATACTTTGTATACCACTGCAGAAAAATTATATCTGATAATTACATTTTCATTTTTAGACCATGCAGAACTTTTATGTCGAATAACTTTTCTTCTTTCATAAAATTAATAATAAAAAGTTTTCCATGTGCGAATTTAAGTAGACACACTGTATAGGTTTTTTTAATGTGGTAACAGTTATATTTACAAAAATAAAAATAAAGAATTATTAACGCCATTTTTTATAAAAATGATACATTAAATGAAAAAGGGAAGGGGCTTTTTCCCATAAGATTTTTTAAAAAACTCTAGAATATCAAGTCAATATGTTTACCTGCTAAAAAATGGTGGTAAATTTTGAAACACCCTGTAAATTATATTACCATTTAAAATATCTTTAAAAGAGCTTTAAGAAAATACCAATAAATTTTATCTAAACTTATTCGTTTCGGAAATATAGCTATCAAAATAAGGCATTTAATTAATTATTAAAGTACTGCCATTTTACAGTAGGTAGACGTATGGAGTGTATATCCTTGGATTATAGAGTACTACCAGGAGGCTTAAATGAGATGCCATAAGACCCCTCTTTCTATTTTATTCTTTTCCTAAGATCTTATAATTTTCATTTTTTAAATATACAAAAAGAATAGAAAAGAAAAGAGAATCAATTTCTAATCCGAAGAGTGGCACAATTTAAACCACACGTTTTGTGATTTCAGGCCATGCACACAAAGAAAATTGGTAAAATTTATGTAATGCGCAAGACACAAAATCCCGCTGAATACTGTTGTGTTCCGTTGACAGCCGGACTGTTAAAAGATTGTAAAATATTGAGTTTAAACTACACACAAAATTGTTACATTTAAAGTGCGTAATAAATATTTTGTAAATTTTATTATTTTCCATGTATAATTTTAAGAAAACTAGAAAACAAAATTGAAGTAAAAATTTAATAGGCATAATCGATGGTATAATGAATCACGAGTCACATGTGTTTGCAATTTTTTTAATGGGTTAGTTCTGATTAGTTTTTTGTTTCTCCCCCGTTTATATCATCATTGGTTAATTTTGATTTAGAATAATGGATCTGCACATTAATTCTATTTTCTGAAGCTTTAATTTTTTTTTAATTCCTCGTTCAAAAAAAAAAAAAAAAAAAAATCGAAGGGAAGTGGAAAATTATTGAAATGTACTGTATATGTATGTGTAAACGAAATAGGTCTGGTTTTAATTTTATAATTATTAAAGTATAAAAAAGATAATGATGAAAACATGTTTAATTAATTTAAATAGGGTTTCCTAATTGCGGTATAAAAATTTAAAGGCGGACTCCTAAGCCTAAGCCAAGTTTATGAAAAAGTTTTTATAAACATGGGTCCTAAAATTTTCGATCCTGAAATACGGGGTCAAACTTTTCAAAAAGTTTTAAAATTTTGAAAGCACATTTTTTAGTTATGCTCATTAAACTAGATATCAACGTTATTTAATTATACTTAATTGCTCATAAGAAATACAAACACTTAATTGTTAAAAGAAAAAACCCTAATGTTTCTTGTATCGTCCAGAAATACATAAATTAGCGGATTTAATTTTTTTGAAAAAATAAAAAAGCTTGTATTTTTAGATGTTTCATTCGGAAAAAATATAAAAATAGCAAGAAAAAGTCAGTGGCGTAAATTTTGTTGTCAATATTATTTGCTTGGATGCGTCCCACGCCGCCACTGGTCAAACCAATTAAAATTAAGTAAGGCTAAAAAACCTTCCATTACAACAAATACCACGGGCACATTCGGTCCAATGTTTTTAGGCATAAACTTTTTTAAAATTAAATTGGCTCAAGAATATACCTTTAAATTTTCTTTTGGGTAAAACCCTGTATGCATAGCTTAAAAAAATTAATCTTTTTTATTTTAAATTAAAAATTATTTTATGACGCTATCACCATTTTCAATTTATTAAACGAATTCAACAGACTGTTAAAATAAATGAAATTAAATTAAACATTTAAATAAATGTCTTTTCTAAAGTTTATAAGAAAATGTTCCAGATAATAAATAATAAAAAGCAGATATCACATAACAAAACAATATAAGAAAAATACAAGAAATATTACCTAAAAATCTCCTGTAAATAAATTTTTATGTAGATTAACTTTACTAATAGCAACAATAATAACGTGTTTTTACGAAAAATAAGGTTGATCGTCCCGTACGACATTACCGGTATGAGTTTTGACTTCGCCCAATTGGGCGCTTTTGTAGAGCATTTAATTCTAAAAAAATCCCGACTTTAGACAAGATAACACCATGAAATGCCGCTGAGCTATACAAATTAAAAAAAATGTGTATTTTTAATAGGAAATCTTTACAAGCTTTGGTCGAGTATTAAATATTAAGAGCTAAAACTTTCAGGAATTTTTAATTTTTTTAAGTCGGGATGGGAGTGAAACATACTCGCCAAAAAAATTACCCTAATGTTCATATGAAGTTTTTTCTTATTTTTTCTAAAGAATCGCCCTTTTGTCGGTAAAGTTGCTGGACACCCTGTATAAAAACATTTATGTTGTTTTAAAAGTACAAATTGTGATTTTTACACACTGAGAGGTTTTTGATTTTAAATAACATGAAAAGTTTAAAAATAATAATAATCTTAAAATCGGGGCTATTTCTGAAGCCTTGCGACAATTACCTGTTTTATTTACAGCTTCATTATCTCGACTAATATGTTTTTTTAAAATTTAAATTTAATGTCTGATTCATGTTGGTAATATTATTTAATATAATACAGCTCATATAAACATAAAAGAAATGTAATTTAAAAGAAAAAAGATGGTAAGCTATTGCTATTTTCAAAAATAAAAATAATGTTTTAATTCATTATTTATTTGGCAACAAATTTGCCTTTTTGATTTCAAGGCACGGTTTTCGCGTAAAAAAAAACTAAAAATGGGGCCCCAGCATACTATTTCAAAGTAATTTTGTCATACCATAAATGGATGAGAAGAGTTTTAATTGTTTGCGCAAAAACGGTGCATTAAAGAAAAAAAAGTCAAGAAGCTAAATTTATTGGAAAATAAAAATTTTAAAAATGATTTTTAATAAAAAAACCACCATCACGTTTGGACGCAACTGGTAGAAATAATTAAAAACATTTTATATTAAAAATGACTATAGGACATGCAATGACTATTGCATGTCCAATTTATTGAAAATTTCTTAAACAGTTTTAAAGTTATAATAAAAAGACCATTTTGAAGATATGTTCTGTAGTTTGGCGGATTTATTTAATAGATGGTATTTATTTGGGTACACGCCAAAATAAAATTAAAAGTACTAAAAAACAAAAAAATATTAAACAAGTAAAAGATAATTAAAAATCGACGTTTCGGTGGCAAATCTGCCACCGTTGTCAAGATAAATGTAATAAAAATAATAAAAATAAAAACTTATCTTGACAACGGTGGCAGATTTGCCACCGAAACGTCGATTTCTAGTTATCTTTTACTTGTTTAATATTTTTTGGTTTTTAGTATTTTTAATTTTATTTTGGCGTGTACCAAATAAATACCATCTATTAAGACCATTTTTGTCTTAAAAATTTTAACACCCTATAGCTTAAAAGTAAAGAGGTTTAGGACATATGTTCATCAAAACTTTTCTTCCTAAAATAGGCCAAAAACTTAGATCCTGTATTTTTACCCAATTAATTAAATGACATCCTGTATAAAAATCAATAATTTTTTTCAAAAATTTGGAAACATGCTCTTCAAAAGCAAACTTTTAATATATACATATATATATATATATATATATATATATATATATATATATATATATATATATATATATATATATATATATATATATATATATATATATATAAAATACAAAATATTTTACTCCCTTTAAAGACAGTTAAAAGAAAAACGTCCTGCTTTTCTATATATATATATATATATATATATATATATATATATATATATATATATATATATATATAGATTCGCTAGTTTTGGGCTAAAAGCAACTAAATTTTAATATGGAATAGTCAGACACAAAAATCGTGTTGACCAGTGTTATTATTAAATCAGCAGATTTTAAATTTAAAAATCTTTAGAGCCTTAAATAAATTATCCAGCTTTATTCACTGACATTCTATTTATAGACACACCCTTTGCTGCATCCTGCTCTGGTTCAACGACCCTGCCCTCGGTCCGTCGACCTAATTTTCAGCGGGGGTTTGACCCATTTTTGAGGTACATTCAAGCAGCATCTGTGACGTCATTGCCGTAGTCTGACGTCATTGATCAAAACAATGTTGCTATGGATACTGTGGAACCCGTCGATTAAGGGGCACGTTTTTTGAGGAGACAAGAGCGCAGGGTAAAAAGAGATGTGTTTGGTTTGTTTTTTAATTTCCATTGTCGTGAAATATCAACGTAATTACACAAAATTAAATAATTAATTTTATCTTCTCAAGTTCAAAGGTTAACTTTACTTAGTATAAGAAAATCTGAAAGGTTTGTATTTTAGAATTTTTTTTTATATGTACGATTTTGGTTTATGAAATTATATCTTTTTAAAATCTGCCTTGCAATAAGCTTAAAAGCAAACAAAGTTTAAGAGTTAATACAGATATTAAAAAATACATTAAATACCATATTTCTGTTTTTGGGGTCATTTTACTTGTGGACGAGGGAGCAAATATTGTTTGTATTAATTAGCTGCAACTATTTATAAAATTTAGAAACCCAAGAAACAAATAAAAAGTTTAAAAAATACTTAATTTACCAAAATTTGGGAGTTTAGATGTTATTATTATTTAACTTAGTATTTGTTAATGTTGGTACATAAAAAGAAAGTTTTTATAGGATAAAACTCGTTAATCCTCAGTTTATTATATTAAAAATTGAATATTTAACAATATTCTTTGTTTAAATAATGATAATCATGTGGATACTTAATGTGTACCACAAACCTCATATATTGTTAAAAATAATTTTTATTACTGAAGGAGTTCGCATAAAAATACTTTATTTGCCGGTAGTGTGTCTGACATGGTCTGACACACTCGTGGTGCGGAGACCGCTTGACACATTACCCATGATGCATCACAGGATTAGAATACCTGTATTTTATCATATATAGGTACAGATATTGACTTTATATTTTAGGTTTATTAAGTACTCGTTAGGGGCTTTAAAATAATGTATTACTCGATCCTTGCTCATTTTAAAGAATTTTGGGGTGGGGGCCCTGGTGGTTAAGGGGTTAACGGGGCGCCGTCCAATTTTTCGTAAAAAACATTTCCCTTTAATAAATATCTTGACGTTTTTCGGCAATTTTCTCAAATCTGTCTCTTTTCATAGATAATCGAGTGGTAACTTTTTAAATAAACAGCATGTCTAAAAATTAATTACAATAAGTATTTTTTAGAGGGACCTCAATAACCCTATTTATGAGACACTAAAAAGCATATTATGCTCCATATATCATGAGACAATGCATGATGCAGGTACATAATTTTAAGAAAGTTAAAGTAATTTTAATGGCCTTTGAATGATAAATAAGAAAACTTTTAAACAAAGTAATGTAACCACAATTTATTATTCAACACAAGTCCACTAGCATGACAACAACTTTACTTGTAGTTAAATAATGAGATTAAAAGTTTTTAACAATCAAATAGTAATAAAAATATCTTTTTAAATATAATACCATTGTCTAGACATATTTCACTTACACAAGACTATTCTACTATTATTTGTTTCTACTCAGTGTGATAACAGAAACTTTATAAATAAAAACCGATTTTCTCAAAGACAGTTCTGTGTTTTTATATTACTTTTTAAACTTTTTTATAAGTAATTATGGATAGTAGTTTGTTTAAATTTTTTTCTTGTTGTTTGATTATCTATAGTCAACCAAAAACTATTTTTTAGATAATTTTATTTAAAACAAAATATTTTTGGCTTGTTTCCAGAATAAAGATATTAAGAAGAAAAAAAAAAGAATAAAATTGAAATAAAATTTTGTATTTATTAGTTTTGAACCATGTGACCAGTTTTCCCAAAATTTCGTTTTAAAATTCAAGAGTTTTTGGTCCATTTGTCCTCTTGTAACACCTATGCTGGAAGACACTCAAATAAAAATCCAGATTACTTTAAAGATATACCTGTATTAATAAATTATAAAAAATAAAAAAATTCAATAATTTATTTCTTTTAAATTAATCTTGATTTTATTATTTTATTACAAGGGCAAATTGGCCCTTTATAATATATAGAAGTTAAAGTTTCATTACTATATTTATTTAATATCTTTATTTTTAACAAATCTATGTTCCTACAAAACAAATAAATACTTTTTGTTATCTTTGATTTTTTTATTTATTTTCCATTAATAAAATAAAACCAAAAAAGAATTTCCTTTAACTTCGTTATCGTCGTTATTTAATCTAAAACTGTCATTTGATATCCTTCCCAATTTAATATACAATATAATTTGATAAATAACTATAAATATTTAGTTAAAAAAATAACAAAAAGTGCTAACAGGTCAATGCTCTTCGTCCCAGTGTTAGGTAGATCATCTTACGTTGTTTATTTTAAAATACTTATTTGTAAGAAAATATTAGACCCTGTGCTAACTTCTGTACTTTATATTAAACAATCATACTATTTTAATAACTAAAATTGCTAATTGGCATAAAACTTTTGTAAATATAAGGTGTCTCATATAACCAGGACAAACGGTTCGTATTACTGCAGACACAAATGAATCAATAGTTTAAAAAAACCACAAAAAAACAGGCTTTTTATATGCAACCGAACTAAAAATTAGAAAATAACTTTTCATTACAAAGAGTTTGTATTACAGTAATAAAAGGTCAAACAATGAATCAAAATAGAATTATAATAAAATTTAGGATAATAACAGAATAATTCACTTCGTATAAAAGCGGGGTGATTCTTTACTATTATTTTTCATAACTTTTCCTCATAGATATTTACAAATGAAATAATTATAACGCATAATAGTCCCAGAGCTAGTGAACCCTTCGTGTAACGTTAGACCTGTAAGGCTAGAAATTTGTAATAGTGATGAGTCATAGCATGCTAAGTACGAAAACATCACCTGGCAGGTATCAGCCGTGCACATCATCACCCTGTATAAGTTTAAAAATAATAAAACAAAAAACTTGGAGCTGTAAGCATGAATTTTTTTAGGATTTAGTTCATTTATAGTAAGGTTTAGAAAAAAAATTGACAGGCGTTTTCGATGAGCACAAGTACCTGCCAGGCGAACTGAAAAGGGGTGGCTGATTTGGATGGCCATTTTCCAAAATATCAAGATAGACATATCAAATGTGATATTTTCCTAAAGCTCTTTTAAGATCTTTTTCATGGTAATATAATATACAGGATGCCATATTAAAAAAAACAACTTTTCTACCCTGTATATTATCACCAGTATCACCGTTAAAAAGATCTTTATATATAGAGCTTTAAGAAAACACCACTTTTCGTACGTCTAACTCTTATTAGTTTTGAAAATATGGCCATCCAAATCAGACACATCTTCAGTTCGCTTGGCAGGGACTTGTACTCATCGAAAACGCCTATCAATTTTTTTCAAACCTTACTATGAATAAATTAAATACTAAAAAATGAAAAAGCTTACAGCTCCAATTTTTTTGTTTTTATTATTTTTTTAACTTTCAAAAATAACACAGGGTGATGATGTGCACGGCTGATGCCCTGTAACAGCATAGTAGCCATACCTACAACGGTCTAATCATAAACGAAATGATTTAAAATGTAATTCTTTTATACTTACTTTTTGGGTGCACTAAACCACCCAAATGCAAATATACTTAAAAGGGTTTTGTAGAAAGCATAGAAGTTTACTGGTATACTTCGATGGTACATACAGGGTAACACAAAAATGTTGCCACGTTTTAGAGAAATTTAAATAAGTGTAACCAGCGCCCTCTAGTTTAAACCTAAAAATAATTATCATATGTGAATAGCCCATATTAAAAAACTCCTAGATCCCAAGTTTTATCAAAATATACAAAACGTATTAAGAATAGTCGATATAAATAAAAATATTTTTTTCACTTCCTTTTTATTAACTTTTGACTTATTAATGTTTGGTTAAAGCCTAATATTTTAGAATTTGTGGTTCTTTTTGTGTACCATTAATTAGCGGACACCCTGTATATTCCCTACTTATTTCGAACACATTGTATTAAATGAAAACATACATACAGTTAACCTTTTTTTTAATACTCATGATGAAATCAAATAAAATGAAAAATTAAAAAAACGGAGGTTTTTGACCCTTAGGTCGGGTATATATTAAAGTAAGTCGATACCTTATAAAAATATTTTTTGTAGGTTTTTAGCAGTCTTATATAAATATGAGAATAAAGAGAGACCTTACATGCTAAAAATAATTAAAGATTGTGGAAAAATTCGAAAAAGGGCAATGGTATTAGAAAGGAGGTCGGTAAAAGTACATTTCCGCCACAGGCCTCATAAAAAAATAGAATGACTACTGGCTTTTAAAAATGGCAGTTTATGTATTGGTAATTGTTTAGTGATTTTTATTTCACGATATTGGAAACAGTCACTTACTTCTGTTGGTAACATCGTTCGAGTACTGCAACCGGGCAATGATGACCGTGACAAAATCTAAATCTAAATTAATTTGTTATTAGGGGCGTTTTAACTTATTTTCTAGGTAGATGCCGCCGTCCGGCGGTTATGCCGAATACTAACTAGTTAACGTTACCTTAATAAAATAAATAATTATTATTTATTTCACTGTGCCGTGAGCGTTTGATTTCTTGTGGTTCTGTTAAATATTATATTTTTTATTGATCAATAAATAAAAATAAAAGTGGGAGGCACGTTTGACACCTACAAAAATTTTGTTAAAGCTCTTAATAGGTATTCAAAAGAAGAATGTTCCTTTTCTGAAAAAATCCAGAAGTATTATAGCAAAAAGAAAAAAAACGATTGTTTCATAGAAGCAAAACTAAAGTATTATTAAGAGGAAAATGGCATATTTCTTTGACTTTTTCGTATTTTTTAAGGAATTCATGATAACCAATCAATGTACCTTGGCTCGGAAAATTTAAAAATCTTAACTAAAAATAACTGCATAAAAGACAAAAGACTTGTGCTAATGAAACACTCTATTTATTATTCCATTTTTAGGTCCCATGCTCAGTCTAAGGCCCAGTTGATAAAGCAGGTTTAAACTCAATTCTACTGAACTGACGTCAGGCTTTTCAACTTTTCGTAAAATAATAATTTCTTTCAATTCTTTAATACTTACAGCAATATTAAGATTTTACGGAAAGTTCAAAGGCCCGACCTCAGTTCAGTAGAACGAAGTTTAAACCTGCTTTGTACAACTGGGCATAAGTGTTTTTTAAATAAGGGTACTATAAGTCTATTTTAAACTGTTTTTAAGTCACTGATATGACGCTTAAAAAGTAACATTTTCTGCTTATATTATTTAACTAAAAGATGAGTATTTGGTGACTCTTTTCGCGACAAGGAACATGATTGTGTTTAAGATGCATTAAAGTGGACGAGATTTTTGGCGCCCCAATCCAATATTAAATTAAGATCCTGCGAAAGAGATATCTGCATCGCTCTGCGTTTGTTTTCCAAATCAGGTTTAGTGATTTAGAGTCACCAAATACTCATCCTCTACCTATGAGCGGCCAAGTTTTACAGAGCAAAGACACCTTCAATCTTGTAGGCGTCACATTTGAAAGTAACCTTAACTGGCATAAACACATTGTATCTATAGCCACGGCAGCTTCAAAAAAGCTTGGATTTCTCTTTCGAGCCAAAAAGTATTTTCCCCTTCTAATTTATACACTTTATATGTGTCCCAAATCCGACCTCCCTTGGAATATTGTTCTCATATCTGGGGCATGGCGTCACCCACAACCCTAAGCATTCTGGATTCTATTCAAAGAAGAGCTATTCGTCTCACTAATGATCCTTCACTCACAAAAAGGCTTCCCTCTCTTGCCCATCGTCGGGCTGTGGCTTCTGCTCTGAAGAATTGTCCAGTATAGTTCCTCCCACTCACGGTTCCCAACAGAGAAACTTGTAATTCCGCGCGTATGCATCCCTATACGGTCCAACTATACAGACCCCGAACTTCCCACTTGGTTCGTTCTTTTATTCCTAGAGTTTCTAGAATGTGGAACCTGCTGCCCGCGGAGCAGCTTCCCCCAAATCTTTAAGTATTTAAGTCCCGTGTCAACAAACTTCCTCTTATCTCGCTTAAGACACCCACGGTACGTTAGTATTTAGGCTTTTAGTCTTCCTGGTTTGTCCAAAGAAAAAAAAAATCTAAAAGGTACATTATATCAATAATAAATAAAGATAATGCAGGTGATTACCTTATATTTCAAAGTTATTGAGAAATTCACCAATTAGTTTTCATATTGAATTATTCTTTAATGAAAAACTACAGATAGTAATGCTATATTTGAAGTGTCAATAAAAGGCCAGTGAAGCAAAAAGAAGATTATAAAGAACTGAAATAAAATCTAATAATTGGTAAAAACTACACTGATTTTGAATTATTTTCAGGTTTAACACCTGCGTTACCTGCATTTTACCGGTATGGAAACTGAACGGACGACCAAAGAGAATTAACCTCCTTTAAATATTTTCTATAATTGTTACAACAGCCAGGGAACACAACACACGCGGCATTTAAAAAAAAACAAGTTGTTTAAACCTAAATAAATAGTAGCTTACACTTTAAAAATCTATAAAACACGCACCCAGTTAAATTTACTAAAAATAAGTAAACAACAAAAACAAAAAACATAATAATTTATTACTAAGAAATTGCAAAACACTGGAATTAACTTTTAATTATAAAATTACGTAAGTTAAGATAAAAATAATAATTAAAAAAAAAATGGTCTAACCCTGTATAATCCCGACTTACTAAATAACCATTTATCTATGGAAAGAAGCATAGGTGTAAGGTTATTTAGTTGCCCAAATAGCATTGGTAATGTACCAAACAATTTAAAAGTTCTAATTTTGGAGGTCAAAGTACTAACGTTATTTTAATTCACTTTATCACCGCTGCCATTTGTGACCCTATCTTTCCGGACACCCTGTATATAGTTTTGTTTTTTGTGATTTACGCAAAATAGTTATTTTCGTACCAAGGGCGTAAAATAGCACTTTTACGCTCGTGGCTGAAAGTTGTTGCCCGAGCCCCACAAGGGCAACAATCAGTTGTGGGCGTAAACGTGCTTTACGTCAGATGTGCAAACAATATTTTTGTACGACTAAAATTAATATACAAGCATTCTTTGTAGTTACGAAAAATTTACCAGCTTTTAATGTGTCAAATAGTAATAAGTATACTTTTACCATAAGTTTAATTAAATAAATTGTTCTTTGACAAAAAAATGGGGCATTATTTAATTCTTACTTATTGTTTATAAACTTATAAATACGGATGTTTTTAATACTTTTTTGTCTTTAGAGCGAAAAAGTGCTATTTTACGCCCCCATTTATAAATGATACTTTTACCATAAGTTTGAATTAAATAAATTGTTCTTTGACAAAAAAAATGGGGCATTATTTAATTTTATTATTGCTTTATAAACTTATAAATACGGGCGTTTTTAATACTTTTTTGCTTTAGAGCGAAAAAGTGCTATTTTACGCCCTCATTTATAAATGCGGGCGTTTTTGATACTTTTTGGCCTAGGGCGTAAAATTGTATTTTACACCTGGTCGTACAAAAAATAATATGACGTGTCATAGAAAATATTGCCAAAAAAAGAGCATTTTCCCGAGTTCGATGATTTTTGTCTTTTTTTAAATATAAATACTTTTTAGCGTTCTAGCTTACTTATTTGTGACTTCGACTTTGGAATTTAACTCCTTATTAACTTACATACAGGCACTATTTTATTTTGGTCAGAGGAGAGGGTAGCTTTACGTAATACAGATAAATATACACGCTCAGAAAAATAAAAGGGTACACGTTAATGCGAAAAAGAAGACTGTAAAAACACTATCAGGTAGAGATTAGACAAATAATGCCGACATGTAAACACGATAAAGCATTTCTCCCGCTTTTTTGTTGCTTTACTGGCCTACATGCCTTTTACTTTAGCTACACGTGTATGTAAACACAAGAGCATCAGTCACGCAATCCAAAGGCGTATTCACCTCTTTTCATGTGGTTACAAAGTATTTATGTATCGCAGATATAAAAATTGTGGGCATTTTAACAAGTAAAAACTTCACTTCTCAGTACTTTTTAAAGTATGATACAGTGTAGACTATACGTGTTATTTTTTTATTTTAAATATTTCAAAAAATTACATTTCTTATAAAACGTTTTGCTTTGCCTAAAATGCTAAAAGCTTTAATAAAAATCGCCGTGGGATATACAGGGTGGTTCAAAATCGCAAAAATATTATTATAAAAAAATAAAAAAATAAATGAAGAAATGTAATTTTAAAACAACCTAATAAAATTACATCAAAAAGTTAATGAAAGCGTGTAATCATTTTTTTCTATTGGTTATGGATATTAGAAAAATTGAGGTTACCGTTAAATAAAGTTATTAAAATTATTTTCTTTCCGTGACGAGAAAAAAATTTAACACTGTATCTTTGTAACAGGTACTAAAATGTGACTCATCATAAAATAACTTTTTTTCCCGGACATACATACACGTAAGTAAAAATAAATATTTAATTTTAGAATACTCTATTATACAGAACTTACATTTCCCTATAAAGAGTCGAGTCAGATATTTTTCAACTTTATAATATTCCAAATAACTACTAAACAATCGCTTTAGTTTCAACTTTTTAATTTCAATCCATCAAGTTACAAAATTACATTGACAGATAATAAATAATTTCCTTAAGGGTTTTCATAGTAATGCAAGGTCTAATTATATTTCAAATATACCAGTTGACCAGTTTGAAACTTCAAATTTTACCTGATTAATTTACCGACTTTAATGTTATGTTTTTTTCAATAATAAGTCGTCGTTTTTTCCAATCGCAGAAAAAACTTGTGTATTGTACACGGAAAAATTTTAGATTTTGGCTCTCGGTTTATTTTTTCCCCCGCTTCGCGTCGGGTCACAACACAACCTCGAGCTAAAATATAAAGCATTTTTTCCTTGTATAATAAATAACTATTTTACATTGCAGTGAAAAAAAAGATTGAAAAGATTTAAAAAAAATCACCTTATTATTTACGGGGAAACTCAAAATTACAAAACTGTTATTTTGGCAATAATAAAAAATTCGGGCATAATTTTTTTAACTACTAATTTAAATATAATGAAACTTTAGCTTTTGTTAAACAAATTATTACCTTTGGCTAACTATTTACATACATTTTAACTTAACTTGATAATGTTTGCATATAAAAAGCAAAATAAATTATTTATAAAGAAAAAAACATTTATTTTAGTTTACACTTAATTTCACTAAGTAAGCATAGGCAATAAGAACAAAATGTATAGAACTTTTAGTGCTTTAATTAAGTAGTTTAAAAAATAGATGTTTCCAATTTTTTTATTTTTTAAAATTATATTTTTGCAATTATTAATAGTTAAATTCATCCGTGGACACACTGTAATTTTCCTGTGTGAAATACCCTGTATATTGTCCTTATTTTTAGAGTCACATCATTTTAAAAATTTTCTTTTCTTGGTATTAGTCAATTTATGTTATGTATATAACTCTCCACTAACTAGCAGTGACTACGTAAAAGCTATATTCGAGTTTCAATTAGGCTAAGTCGGATGATCAAAGGTTTAAAATATTTATAGGCTTAAAATAGAACATATTTATACGATAAAATAACAGTCTTATCTAATCTAGAAAATTTTTATTTTAATTTTCATTATCTAAGTCTAAGCGGGCCATATTCGTAATAGCTCAGGCGGATAGCAGTAAAAATAGTCATTAAAAAAATTCCTTACGGCAATCTAATGGTATATTTTTGTTAAATGCATTATGACTATGTAGGGAAAATATTTCCGAAAAAAAATAACTCGTTAGGGGGTAATAAGGGATGGTTTTTCAGGGTAAAAATGTTTTTTTTTGCGATTTCTAGATTAACAATGCGTCTTATTAAAAAAAGGTTAATACATAACTTGTCGACAATAAAAAACCTACAACTTATATAAAGCCATTTTTCCTCTAATCTCAAAAATTTTCGAGAAAAGTTCAAGAAACAGTTTTTCCGGTTTTTAGTTTTATCTTCTGACAAAAATAATTTGATTAGGCTAAAATTTGAAGCAAATACACTTTATGCTATTCCTAAATATACTCTATTTTCTTTATTAATGAATATTTAGCCGTTATTATGGCAGCTTACTTAAAAAAGAAATGAAAAAAAAAAATAATTCATTTTTTTTGTATTAAAAAAGGTTTACTAAGGAGTTATTTTTCTTGTTTTTTTGTTAATCTTTCAAAAGTACAATTAAAAGATATATATTTCAATTAAAAAAATTACAAAAATATAAAAAATATAACATATTGACATTTTTTATTATAGTTGTACATTGTGTTATTTTCGTCAAAAAATTAATATTATTTATTCAAATTGTAATTTTAAAGAATTAAGGGGTATTCTAAAGATTTTAAAATCATTTTTAAATGTTTAAGTTGCCTTACAAGTATACAGTATGCCCCAGGATAAGTGTTACAAGAAAACAAATAAAACAACATTTTTAAATTTTAAAATGGCACTTTGGGAAAATTGATCACATATTCCAAAACTAAAAAATACAAAATGTTATATATAATAATATAATATATCCAATTGGTGATAACAAGGACAAGTTATAACTAAAAATCTGAAAAATGACCTAGAGTAAAATACTTTTATTTTTAAAAAATAGAACAAAATTGTTTAAGTACCTAAATGTTGCATAGAATTAAATTTTACATAGAAAATGCCAGATACTATTTTTACTTTAATGCTTTAACTTAACATACATTAACTACACATAAAACTTAATTCTCCTTATTAGTAACGTATACAATTTTGTTTTATTTTTAAAAATTAAAGTACTTTACTCTAGGCTATTTTTCATATTTTTATTTATAACTTGCCTTATATATTATCAATCGAAGTAAAATTTTGTATTTATTAGTTTTGGACCAGGTTCTTAGATTTTTAAAATGCCGATTTAAAAGTTAAACATTTTTATTTTATTTGTCCACTTGTAACCACCATCTTGAGACACACTGTATACCTGTAATCCAACTTTTGCATTATTTAAAAATGTTACCACACTTTCCAATAAATATATTTATATTACAGTTTCAGTAAATGAAAATAATTTTGCGACAAGTCACACAAAGTACGAGTATAATGGAAAATGTCAGAAATGTGTTTTAGTGATTTATTTTTTTGTAAATTAAAGTATAAAACATTTTAATTATATTTATATTAAAAGTTTATAACCCAAATTAAAACAAATAAGCCCTTAGCGAACCTTTTTCGAAAAAAAAATATCAAAATGACGGTTAAAAATTTTAATTTTTTTATAAATAACGTAGGTTTTCATAAAAACGACTGTATATTTATTATTGAAAAAATAAAATAGTATATTAAGAGTAGAATAAAGTTTTTTCTTGAATTTTTAGCTAAATGAAACAATTTTTGTAGAAAATAAAAATTAAAAACCAAAAAAACACCTTTTTGGACTTTTTTGAGAGCGTAAAATGGCACTTTCACGCCCTAAGGCAAAAAAGTATCATAAACGCCCGCATTTATAATTAAAGGCGTAAAATATCACTTTTGCGCCCTAGGGCAAAAAGTATCAAACATTCCCGCATTTATAAAACAATAATAAAATTAAATAATGCCCCATTTTTTTTGGTAAAACAACAATTTAATTAATTAAACAAAGTTTACTGATTATAATTTAAAACATTAAAAGCTGGGAAATTTTCTCCTTACTACAGAGAATGCTTGTATATTAATTTCAGTCGTAAAAAAGTGTTGTTTGTACCTCTGGTGTAAAGAACTTTTACGCAGCCTCGCGAAGCTCGGGCAACAATCAGCTGAGGGTACGCCTCTTGGTAAAAATAACTATTTTAAACTTTTCCCAAAAATTTTTGAGGTAAGGGTAAAAATGGTTATTACATAATTAGTTGTTTTTTTTTAGTGTTAACAACTTTTGCGTTTAACTTTTTAATAGAATGCACTCTTTGGCTAGAAATTTAAAAAAACCATTTTTTGGTCTGGAATATTTTTGAACGTAGTTATAATGCATTAACCAAAAATATACAAATAGTTGCCATAAAGGATTTTTTTGCAATCAGGTAGTTCGCCTGAACTAAACACAACAAAACCCTTAAATTGCAGTTATTGACCGAAAAGGTTTTTTTTTTAAAGTCTGTACAAAATACTACCACAAACTACTTGGCCATGATAAAATGATCTAACATCATTTACCTTACTGGAAAAGTTAATCGTTTGTAAGGTACAGGGTGTCCAAGTTTTAATTTTTGAGACTTCCTAATTAAAAAGTGTAAGAAAGTAATAAAAAGTATATAATATTATTTTTTTGCGACTGCTATGAAAAGTGTCTAAAAACGCACGTTTAACAGGATCTAAAAATGACTTATTTCACATGATGTATGATACTACTGTGTAAAAATTTTACACATGTCAACCAATCAAAAATATTTTATTTTCTGTCATTTAGTTTTTGACATAAGCATGTAAAAACTTGTCACACGGCGTATAAAAACTTTTACACAGTCCTGTCAAAAGTTCAAATTAATCCTTATTTTCTGCTGTCGTAAAAAAGTATCGTGTGCAACACGTTTGAAACTAGACTCTTTGTACACTTGTATGACTTGTATGACACAAACGTCATACTTGTGTGCAAGACTCTTTGAAACTTGTTGCACACAATAAACTATTTGCTATTGCTATTGGTATGAAAAATTAAGGTAAGATGTTACAAAAAAAAAAGTAAAAAAGTAATAAAAATATATTTGTTTTTAAATAAAAGCGGTAAAAAGAATCACTTTATAATACACAGGGAGATTTAAAATTACTTATTTGTTATTTTTGGAAAATAATAGAAAAAATCGGTTATGAATATTTTTTATCTACTTATTTAAACAGCGTAAAAAGTAATAAAACTTTTAACGTTTTGTTAAATAAATTTTTACTTTTTGTATTAATACATACATACACTTTAACTTTACTTGTAATTGTATGCATATTAAAAGAAAAATCAATTATTTATTAAAAAGTTCTTTTAGTTAAGACCTAATGTTTTCGAGGAACGATAAGCAAAAAGAAAAAATGTATAGGACTTTTTTAATTACTTTTTGTATGCTTTTTAATTAAGCATGTTCAAAGAATCTATTTATTTGATTATTTTTCTTTTTTAAAATAATATTTTTACAATTTTTAAGCACCCTGTATACCATAGGATGATTTTTATTATAGCTTTTTTCAGACAAAGCAAAAATTTTTATAAAGAATAACTTTTTCGAAATATTAAAACTAAAAAAAAAGGTATATTTAAATCCATCCGTGCACACACTCTATAATCATTTACTGAAAAGAAATTTAATACCTTCACATATCGCATCAGCCATTTTAAAGGTATATCGCCCAGTAATGTAATAACAAAACAAGCACTATTAGTCACACAGTTCGAAATGTTTACAAGCCGGTATGCGCGTTGGACTGTTTCTTTTCCACGCTTTACCTATTTGTATAATTGACTGGCTGATTCTGTATATTATGTTTAAAGGAATAGGAATGAATCTTATTAAGTAATCCTAGCAAGTGGGCGTCCAGGCCTAAGACCTACAATTAATAAGCGTTTTGTCTGTTCTATTACTACATACTTATACGTAAAAGAAAACAAATTAAGTCATGTATTATCTTATTTTATAAAATTTCACGTGATGTTATATCACGTGTTTCCTTTTCGACTTCGCACCGGAGTAAAATATAGTTTCATTTGTATAAGAAAGCTGACGTGACATTTGACGTGACGTTACTTACAATTCGCCACGCTCGTATGGAAATTTAAGATAACAGGGATGTATTCTTGCTTTGTAGATTTTTTTCAAAATGCACATCTAGTTATAATAGTTAGGGATCCCTGGGCCATTTTTTTAAGTCACTACTAACAAGCTAATTTTTCGTGAGTAGCTTCATTTTGATGGGACGACCAACTTCTTTCCTTTAAACAAATTCTTTGGTGGTAGCATCCAGGGGTAGCAGATATTGAATATGTTTATTTGATAAATAAAGGAACCAGGATGACGCGCAGTGGCAAATTTGTAATATTTAGGTGGACATTTATGAAAATATCAATATTTTTTGATTTTTTGGTATTGGTATCATTAAATAGTGCTTTAAACCCCGATTTAAATTCAAGATTTTTTGCTTATAATAAAAGGTATATATTTTTTTGTGGACTTCAAAGTAAGTATGTTGAGAAATGTTTTAAATCATATATTTTTACTGTTGAAATATGTTTTTTATCTTTGACAAACCACGAAGGCTTAAAGCCTAAATACTAACGTACCGTGGTGTCTTTAGCGAGGTAAGAGGGAGTTTGTTGACACGGGACTTAAATACTTGATTTGGGGGAAGGAAAACCTCCGCGGGCAGCAGGTTCCACAATCTAGAAACTCTAGGGATAAAAGAACGAACAAAGTGAGAAGCTCGGGGCCTGTCCAGTTGGACTGCAGGGATGCATACGCGCGGAACCACGAGTTTCTCTGTTGGGAACCGTGAGTGAGGAACTATACTGGACACTTCTTCAGAGCAGAAGCCATTGAAGTACCTATAAAAGCGATAACCGCCCACAGCCCGACGATGGGCAAGAGAGGGAAGCCTCTTCTGTAAGTGAAGGATCATTACCTGAGACGAATAGCCCTTCTCTTGGATAGAATCAAGAATGAAAGCTCAGGGCTGTTGGGGACGCCACGCCCTAGATATGAGAACAATATTCCAAGGAAGGTCGTGGATTTGGGACACATGTGAAGTGTATAAACCAGAAGTGAGAGAAATACTTTAGCTCGAAAGAGAAATCCAAGCTTTTGTGAGGCCGCCGTGGCTATAGATACAATGTGTTTATGCCAGTTAAGGTTACTTTCAAATGTGACGCCCACGAGATTGAAGGTGTCTTTGCCTCTGCAAAACTCCGGGCCGCCTCATATGTAGAGGATGAGCATTTGATGACTCTTTCGCGACGAGTGAACGTGGATTAGTGTCTGGATGCATTAAAATGGACGAGGTTTTTGGCGCCCCAATCCAATATTAAAACTTAAGATCCTGCGAAAGAGATATCTGCATCGCTCCTGCGTTTGTTTTCCAAGTCAGGCTATAGTGATGGGTTTAAAACCTGAAAACTGGAGTGAAGGGTACTATCGTCGGCGAAACTATGAATGGAATTGGTTGTGACGAGGAGAAGGTCGTTGATGTAAAGAAGGAACAATGTTGGTGCCAGAACTGAGCCCTGAGGACTCCAGCATTTCACTTGGTGAAAGCTTGAAGAATGGCCGTCCACAGTAACTGAATATACGTCGATCGATAGGTAACTGAAAGTCATACAGAGTTTAGTTGAAAGTTAACCATAGGAGGGAAGTTTATGAAGAAGTGCGGCATGCCGTGACCTGCTGGTCAAAAGCTTTGGATATATCAAGAGCAAAAACGATCTGGGGTCTCACGTAGAAACTCAAGAGACTTATTCCAGCAGTGTGAAAACGAAGGAAAGAAGATCTGCTGTAGATCTTAAGAATTTGTCAATAATTATTTTCCATTACTACAAAGAACTGAGAGAATTGAAATTGGTCTATAGTGAGATGGAAG